>AGDA01043051.1:0-12196 GCA_000281935.1 Mengenilla moldrzyki | reverse complement strand
AGATCCGCTTTACAGCAGTATACTACGTCCATAGTAGGAAAGGGTGTTTAAATAACCTCACAATAGGCGGGTTTAAAAAAACATAAGAATATACTCGTTTGGGGAAACGTGTTTATTTTTTTTAAATATAATAAAAATATTCAATATTTGAACGACTTTTAAAACAATTTTCTCAAAAAGAGTGCACTTTTCACTTTTTCGAGCCCATACAATAGACATTTATTGGCAAGTGGCCTGGTTATTTTTGTATTTTGGCGAATTTGGTTGTAGCCTTTCGTAACCACTTTTTCTATCTGTGTTATGAAAGAGTAAAATCAACGTTTGTAAAGGTTTAAATTTTTTTTTTAATATTTAATGCAAGCGACTCACTGCGCTCATATATTATTCTTTGTACTGCTTTGATGGCAGAAAATAAACTTAAACTTACAATTTCAAACATTTTTTATCTAGGGCTTATTTTCGAAGAATGTCTTATTTTTGAAAAAAGACGCTAATAGTTATCCTGTTGAGAGTATATTTTCGAACACCTTTAAATTTACTCACTTTTGTGTTTTGCACAAGTGACATTTATGAAAAAAATTACAAATACCTCATGGATAGGCTATTACATGCATGCTCTTATTTAATTAACCGTATTTCTTAGGATTTTCTTGCTTTTGCATGTAATAGCTATTCATGAGGTGCCTTTAGTTTTTTTCATGTCACTACAGGGCTGCATTCAGATATTGACAATGTTAAGTAATTGTTACAATTATCAATGTTCTGATTAAAGGTGGCCATATTTTTGTGATAAACGCAACCGTTCGTATGAAAATTGTAACAAAAGCATGCATCATAAAAGTTTTTATTGTAACAATTCTTCTCCGACCTAGCCTTAAATTATACAAAAAATATGTGCTGGGAAAAATTACAATGCATACAGACCAAATATACAAGCAATTTGTAACTATCGCGTTTGTAACAATTACAAATGAGGTTAGATTGCTATTGTTACAATTGCTTTGTAACAGTCGCATTGTCCGTATTTGAACACAGCCCAGGAGTAAATATAAAGTCACTGCTAAATAACAGATTTTTTAATTTTTATTATTTCTAAGGTAATAAAAAATGTGAAAAAAATGTTATAGCACTCATTAATATGCATGTATATTTCAAGTTTCATTTCGAAACGTTTTGAGCTCTGAAGAAAATGTGAATTTGATTTATTTAAATATAAAGTACTATATCTACATAACTATTTGTGTTAAAGGTTCCCAATTTGGCATAAGAATGTATTGAGCCAAAATTAGCAAAAGTATTGTTAGAATACGTAATTTAAAGCTAGAGATATTTTCGCACATTTATCTGAACAGACCCTTAAGTTTTAGTGTTAGTTTAAAAATAATGGGATATTTTAAAACTAGTACTAAAAATCATGGGTCTATTAAAAGGTCCATGCTAAAAATGCTAAACTGGCATCCCTGCATGGATACGTATGACATTTTCATATGCGCGTGTTTAAACAAATATTAGTTACTGCGCATCTGTATCGTTGTTTACAGTTTTTTAACCGTTTTCAAAAAGTGAATTTTCTTGTATTTTATCAATAAAGCTTTACGACTGAGATGGAAAGGTTTATGTGGCGTGAATTGTCAGTATATAAGTATTTTTTCGGTGAGGATGAACTTTCCGAAAATGAAGAAGATGATGATCAAGAAGCAGTAAAAAAAGGATTTAGCGATTTATTCGTATATTTAGCACTAATAGTGGGCTTAATTGTATTTGGATTCGTTATCAAATTAGACAATACTTTGCCGTCACCGTTAATGATTAAGGACTTGGTAAGTATGCATGTGAAAAATGAACAGTTGAATGCGCCCCATGAATTGCATTTCGCGCCAAAAGAAATTCTCTTACTGTTCGTAGTCTAATGTAGTTAGTGTATCTGTTGAATTTTTGAAAGTAATTTGTAGTCGTTTGTAAGCAAAGGTAATAAACTGTTTTCCTTACTTAAAATTATTATCGAATTCGTTATTTTAGGAGAATTATCCGGAACAGTTTAATGCAGAGAGAGCACAAAATTTTCTTAAGAAATTAACCGATATTGGTCCTCGAGTTGTTGGCAGTAAGGAAAATGAAGTTTACGCTGTAAAACTTATTACGGATGAATTGAAAACGATTTATGACGAATCGCCGATAAAAGACACAATAGAAATCGACTATCAAATTGTGTCCGATTCATATTTTCTAAATTTTAAGCCATACGGCTTCGTTAATTCATACGAAAACATAAAAAATATTGTTTTTTTGCTCAAATCTGAAACACTGTCAAATCACAGTGTTTTGGTTAATTGCCATTTTGACACGGTGCCTATGAGTCCAGGTGGTAGCGATAATGGTATCAATTGTGCTGCAATGATTGAAGTGATTAGGATTCTATCCTCACGCGTGGAACCTTTAAAACATAACGTGATATTTTTATTTAACGGCGCCGAAGAAAGTCCACTTCAAGCATCACATGGATTTATAACGAAACATAAATGGGCAAAAAATGTTAGACTGTTCATTAATTTAGACTCTGCTGGTGCTGGCGGCAAAGAAATCTTGTTCCAAGTTGGACCTAATACTCCGTGGCTTCTTAGACAATACGCCAGAGCAATTGTGCACCCAAGTGCTCAGTCTTTTGGCGAAGAAATTTTTCAAAGTAATTTAATCCCTTCCGATACCGATTTTCGTATTTTTCGCGATTTCGCACAAATTCCTGGTATGTTTTAAAATAAACTATTGCACTTGAATTGTTTATTTTTCAAATTTACCTGAATATTAAATAACAGTTATTTCCTTTATTAAATCTGTAATGTGTTTACACAGTGATACTATTTTTAATTGAAGTTTATTTTCATAGGAAATTAATTCCAAAAATAATATATGTAATAAAATATTATATTTACTAATGAAATATTTTTCATTTTCAAGACTATTAAACTGTTTAAAAAAAAAGAAATTTAGCAAAACTATACATATAATGTGAATTATTTTTTATATGCTTCAAATAATACCAGTGCCTTTTATAATTAACAAATATATGCATTCAATATTAACAATCTTTTTATTGTTTTTAAAACATTTTATTAATTTTTTGAATAAAATATAATTGAAAATAAAAAATGTTCATTTTTTTGTTTTCTTTTTTCGTAATAAACCATGCTATTAAAATTCTTTGTAGTAAAATACATATTATTCTGGAAATCCATTTTTTTTATATAATTAAAAAAGTAACAAATTTTCAATTTTATAAATTTCATTTAGAGATGGTTTAATTTATTAAAAACTTGAAATATTAACAAATAATTTTGATTATTAAATTTTAAGTAATTCGTTTTTTAGATAAAATTTTGGATAATTATATTAAAATATAAATACAAATTATATTAAAGTAAAAAATCGCATTTATTAAATAAATTAGAAAGATATTGTTAAAAATATTCGAGTGCAAACAAGAATGTTTTATCATTGTACGAGTTTAAATTTATTTTAGGTCTTGATATGGCTTTTATGCGCAATGGTTACGTTTATCATACAAAATATGACGGTTTTAAAAACATCCCATTGGGTTCATATCAGCACATCGGTGATAATTTATTATCATTGGTATCAACAATTGCAAATGCCGATATTGAAAAAGCCAATTTGAATATTTCATCGAACTCAATTAAAATGGTTTATTATGATTTCATTGGACAATTCCTTGTTGTCTACTCTGATTTTTTCGCTTACGTACTTGATTTTTTTACTATTGCTGCTTCTCTTATTATCATGTATACATATTACCATCACAAGGGTCTTAGTAAGTAATCTTTATGATTTATTGTTAAAGAGTAGTTAATGCATGTTACTCGTTTATTTTTTTTAAAAAAAATTAGGAAGTTTATTAAAAATGTTTTTAGAAATAGGTGTTTATGTGATTATTGTTTTATCATCGTGGGCGTTTGCGCTTATTGTGTGCTTAATTTTATCCTACATTCTTCAATACTTTGATCGTTCAATGAGTTGGTTTAATCATTTATGGAATCTAATTGGTATCTACTATTTATCCACGATTGCGGTTATGATTTACGTTCTAGATTTTCTGTTTAACTATCTTAATATCAAAAAAGTTGATTTTTTTTTTAATGAAAAAAAAAATGTATTTAAAATTTTTTTTATAGAAAAAGTATTCAATGAATATTCACATACAAATGTTAATTCATGCAACTCGATTAATATTCACAGTGATATTGTTGTTAAGCTCAGTTTTTATGATTCGTGGGTCGTATACGTTTATGGTTCCTGTTCTACTGAATGCAGTTCTTTGTCATTTTGTGTTCGATGAACGCAAAGAATTCTTACGTAAATTGATATTTATATTAAAATTTTAGGAATCGGTACTATTTTTGATCATGAGTTATAAATCATATTAATACATTCGTAGCCGGCACTTTTTCTAATTCCATTTTTGATTTCCGTGGAAAAAACATAAAATTTTAAAACAAACTAAATTTTTATTAATTTTTGTTAATTTTGTTCGACAATTGTTAGTAATTATAAACTAAATCGTAGATAATTCGCATTAATTTGGACCAGGAAGAAATTTTTGAGTAGCGCGAATTTGCCTTAGCTGGCGCGAATGTGTTAATTTATAATTTAGTATTTTTCCAACATAAATGTTATTTAATTTCTGACGATTTGGTTCTTATTACTAACAATAATCCAATACACGCTGCATCAATAAAATATTATGAAGTTCTTTCTAAGCATATTTCATTGAAATATGCATTGTATTATATAAATGGCCAAACGGCAGCTCGCAAACTACATGCAGCTTTTTGAAGGATCATTTGTGGCATTTGGTAAATGTACATTAGTTCCATTTTCATATATGTATTATTATTAGTGATACTTAAACAAGAGTCTTGTATTTCTTGTTAAAAATAAGCATCGTGTTGCCAATGAAGCTTTTCGTATAAAACTTAAAAGGCATTTTTTAACTCATTAAAATGTTGTACTTTTGCGCACAAAATTATATAAAAATTATGCGCGCATGTTAACATTTGTATAATTTTTGTGAAAAAATACACAAAATTGTAAAATGATAACAATTTAGTGCGTTAAAAAACGCCTAAAATTTTCGAAAATAAAATTTATAAAATCTTCATGTCTTTATATTTTCTAAAAATTTGCACGAATTTCAATAAGTTGTGTTTGACTATGAATCTAGGGTTGGGTTAAAGGGAATTGAGGATCGGAAAAGTAAATTAGTGAACAATTTATTTATCTCTAGAATTTACACAGGTTTTAAAAATTTGTGTTTGATCACAGACCAAGATTTAAAGCGGTTGATGGTAGTGATCGTGAAAAAAAAAAAAATTAAAATAAGTTGTCTGTAAAATTATTTTTGTCAGTTATGAGTAGTGTTTTAAATCCAAAGGGATAGAGTTTAAATGGTTAGGAGGGAAAATTTTAAAACACTAAAAACAATTTACTAAAATTTTTTACCTATTAATTGTATACAGTATTATGTTAAGAGCTCAGTTGTAATAGATTAGGAAATAATTTTTTAAAACTTTCGAAATTTACTTTTTCAATGAATTTTATTACGACAGCAGTGTGATTTCATAATTATATTTGAAATATTTGTCGATAATAGTTATATCACTGAGAAATAACTTATGTGAAATCTTACAATAATGTCGTATAGTTTGTACGAGAAGTTAATTCTTAAGTGTCGAATTCCGATTCCTAATTTAATATCTAAATTAAAAAGGATCTTAATAGGAAACTTTTGGACTGTAATTTATTTCTTCCTGCAACTGATCATCGCTATGTTTTCAATGTACCAAGCTCTGCTTGTGACGTCATTGTTTGTTCCAGTAACAGGCCGATTAGGAGCATGTATAAATTCAGAAGTTTTAATGGCTTTTTTGTCATCAGTTTTGTGCATTCTCATTTGGAGTTTTATAGTGCCATTGTTTTTGCTAGTGAAAAATGTACAAAAAACTTCCTTTATGCTTTTAGTGATCACTGTTATCAATATGGCTTTGGTGGTTTTAACTCCAATTGGATTTCCTTATCGCGTCGATACTAGTTCACCTGTCCCACAGAGATATTTGATACATGTAATTGTTTTAATTTCTCTATACGTAAATTATTTTATGTTTTTTTTAGCATACCGAACGAATTTTTTACAATGAATCTGGTACAATGGATCAAAAAGACTTTGGCTATTTTTTACTTAATATGGATGTGAATTCACCTTCGGCAGTAAAACATTTAGTTCCTGAACTAATTAATATTGATTATGATTTAAGTGCTGATTGTGAGCAGTACATTTTTTGTGGCGTTCCAATTTATAGCCCTCGAATGATTTCAATACTGTAATTTTATATTTATAAATGTTATTTAGTCTAAGGTAAATTTTATTCCAGGAAAAAAGTTTCTTGGATACCAACAATAGCACCAGTAATTCCCGAAAGCTCGTATTTGAAATTAGTAAAACGTGAACCAATTAGTGACGAAATTCAACGATTTTTTTTTATAACGACAGGTAAATTATATACTTAAATCAGTATAGTTCAACTAACCATGAACGTACTGCTGTGCTCTTGAAATATATTTTTGATCTTTACACACAAATACAATTTGGTGGGTTCTGTAATGTCTAACGGGAAAAATGGCTATAGCTGTTAATACCAACGAGAATCCAACGTAAATACGCCAAGACGTTAGGATCGAATGATAACCACTAGGCTATTTGAGGCTCATTAGTTATATGTATGTACATATTAGCTTAAATTGCACACAACATTTTTTTTTAATGAAATTATAACTGATACATCGTTAAAAAGACTTTGTTAGAATTGAAATTGTTATGTATACTAAACTTTAATGAACATTTATCTTTTTTCATTTTGATTATTAATTACAAATTTGTAATACATCTAACTAATGAAATACATTAATGAAATCAATTCTGTTATAACCGACACACGTTTTTGCATTAAAGTTGTATTTTTAAGTAAGTAAAGGTTGAACAATACTGACTTGAGCAGTGTTCGAAATAATTAACCTACTTCTTAAAAAGGACCGAGCCATATTTCGATGTACATTGCGCCATTAAATGATGCCATGCTTTGGAGATGGAGTTTTAATGCTAATATTAATGATACGGAAATTATGTGGAACGAACGACGAGTTTATTTTGTCATATATACGTCTGGAAAACCATCAAACGGCTCAGATTTTTATATTGATGTTAAAACAAATTTAACTGATCCAGTTTTAAATATTGTCTATGTTAGTCGATATTTATATCACGAATCATATTTCACGAGAAGTTATAATGAATTTTTGAAATCGTTTCCAGACTGGGCTCATATCAGTGCTCATATAGCATCTTATCATTCATATATATTTTAAGTTAATATACTTGAACTGATTAATAATTAAGTGCCTTAAAATAATGTACTTGCATTATGGTAAAAATGCAAAAAAAATTTAATTTCTTTTTTCTAAGTACATATCTCTAAAGATTTCTCGTATTAAATATTGATGAATTTATTTTATAAATTGTATAATTTTAATTTCGTTTTTTTTTTTAATCAAAAGTAACAGTGAAATTATCTAACAAAAAAATTATAATGCAGAAGCTCCTGAAATAATTTCGATCAATTCGCGAGTAATAACTGCTTGACGTGTTCTATTAAATGTCAGTGTCAACTTTTCAATCATTTCACCTGCGTTTTTACTAGCACTATCCATTGCTGTCATTCTTGAAGACTGTTCACTGCAAGCTCCTTCTTTCATTGCATAATATAAAAGTGAAGCCAAAGAAAATTGTAAATAATTTTTAATAACATCGTCATCTAATGAATCATAAATTGAAAGCTTAGGTGCAGCCTAAAAATAATTTTATGTACATAAATACCTCCATTTAGCAATAGAAAAATGATTTTCTTCGCTAAAATAAATTGCATTTAATATGATTAATAGTTATTGTCAAAATTGTATGCATTTGGTTCAGGAAAGCAAAAGTATTAATGTTTTTTATAATTACTAAATATTCTCAAACAAGATTAAAATAAGAGTTAACACAGTTTTTCTTAGGTTTAAAAATTTATATATTCATTTTAATCATTTGTTGAGAAAAAAGATATGACTTTTTCTATTGCTAAGTATAATTTATAATCATTCTTACTGTTATGGTTTCTAAATTATATAAAGGAATTTCTTTAGTTTCATATGAAACAACAGACTTAAAGCGATTATAAATAATTTTTCCGTATGTGAAATTGTAACCGGAGTTTAATATCTCGTTGGCTACCTTAGATGCATCCAGAAATGTTGGTGGTTTGCGACCAATTTCGTTTGCAACTAAAATCAAATTTTTGCCATAAGTACGCTGTAAAATAGCTCTTGCTTTATCGCCAACACAAACAACTTTAGTGTTTTCACTGTTTGTTGCCAAATCATTACGAACTACTTTACTAACTCCAGTGTGAACAGCGCCACATAAACCTTTAAAAATTATTTTATTTTGTATAAATTCCAAAAATTAGGCTTAAGAAAATTGGCATTTTTTTCACAATTAAACATTTAATATACACTGCGTAACAAAAGAAATATAAGGGATATACTTATGCTTTTTTAATAGTTCATTTTTAACCTGGAAATTGAGTATTTTCATTGCATCTAATTGGAATTATTTCAACACTTACTGGTTAGGAGGAGTTAATTGTTCTTTTATAGTTGGATGTTTAAATTTCTACTGGATGATCTATGACGAAACTTAGTTATGTATAAATAACTGAAAAAAAGCGTTTGCATATTATTTTCAGACAATACCGTCAAACGGAATTGTTTTTTTTTTGTTGTATCCGATATTGTTGAAACAAAATTTATGTAAAACAAATTCTTTAAAGTTGTGTTAAAAAGGCAACGGGGACCTTAGGTAAAAAAATTGAAATAAAACATTGTTAAATTTCTTAATTTTAAATGAATTTTATTTCACATAAATATCTTAGCTTTTTAATCAATTTTTTTCCTTCGTGTTATTCATTCTATATAGAACTCGTGCGAAGCCGGGCGAACAGCTAATAATTTTATATATCATTGCCATATGTTTAATATGTGGAATTTAATTGTAAAAACATCTCATTGAGTATTCAAAATGTACCTCTGTCGGAAGTGATGGCAATTAGAAGTCGCTGTGGAACTTCAGTGGGCGGTTGTAATTCTACTTTATCATAAAATTGTAATGCACCAATGCCATATGGACGTGTCATTTTTAAATCGCGCTCAGCTTTCGTGTATTTGGCCGCCGATACCATTTTCATCGACTGTGTGATTTTTTGAATATTTTTTACCGATTTTAGACGTATTTGAATTGATTTCAAAGTAGCCATCGAACGTCTCGATTCATAGATCCGAAAACCACTAGCGCAAAAGTCCACAAAAGCGTTACGTAGCATCCTGTATTGGTTAAATCGGCTGTAAACGATTCGTTATGCAATCGCTATTTCATGAAAACAGATAAATTAATTACTGAATTTTAGACCGCAGTACATACAAACCTGTTTAAAATACTGTTCTTTACAAATCAACAATAAAAATTCACGTACACTTATAATTTGACTATGGGCAATATTTCCTTAAAAATTTATTAGATTTTAGCACAGATCAAACGCACAGAGCATATAAAAATAGAGATAATTACAGGGCTGCCACCAGTGTTGCCAGATGTAGGGTAATTACATGGACTTATATAAGTCCATGGGTAATTACCCTATTTTAGGGTAATTTTAAACTGCATAGGGTAGTAGAGTAATTACAGAAAAAGTAGGGTAATTTCAGCAAAAGTAAGGTAATTACAAAAAAATAGGGTAATTTCAGAAAAAGTATACTAATTTCAGAAAAAATAGGGTACTTTTACATTTTGTAATGTTTTTTTTTTGTCAAACGTGTAGAGATTTTTTACTTTAGAAAAGAAATTAAAATTACAGTGGTGTGAAATCACTTGAAAAAATTTGAAAATTGACAGAAATTTGTTTGAGGTTGCTACATTTAAATACTGAAGTAGAACGAATATTTTTATTTATAAAAGACATTAAAACAATAAACAAAAATTACCTTACTACTTCATTATTGTCAGCGATTGTAAAACTAAAACAAGATATGAAAGCATTTAATAATACATGTTATTCATAGAAAATAATTGATAAAATTTTATCCTATTTTAATAGCTCAGTATAAGGAATGCTTAAATTTATTCGAAGTTACTTATTTAGTTGACGAGTTAAAGCGTCAAATGAAGATTCAATTTCAAAAAAAAAAATTAAAAATACATTTGTCTTATAACTAAATAAATGGAACTATTGTAAGAAAAATACTCCTGTATAATTATAACATTAATTGAAACAACTGACTGCGTTGAGTCAGTGATTCCTAATTTTTCTTTGAATAATGATTAACATGAAAACACTCAAACAGAAATGTAATTGTTGACTTAAAGAATTATATAAAATTAAAGTCAGCACATGTGGTCTGAACTCAAACGCATGTAACATAAAACTACATAGTGATTTTTTTTGACTATTAAAATTAAAAATCTTAAAATCGAATGATCTTGTCTGCTATTGTGGACTTCACTATTTAGTTATCATAAAATATCATAGGGTATTCGTAGGGTAATTTAATGTTCAGCGTAGGGTAATCTACATAAAAATAGGGTAATTTTGATGCTTATGTAGGGTAATTTTTCGATTTTGCCCTGGCAACACTGACAGCCACTTAATAAGATTCGAAAAAAAATATTTTAAATTTCAAGTAAAATTTTACGCGCGTGAAAAATCTTTTTTTTGATCATTTTACGATTAATTGCCAGGCACAAAATACATTTCCGAGTAATTTTGGTCTGCCGATTCGGAAAAGCGTACGCCGTGCTGACGGCATTGCGTAAATATTCGCTGTCAAGTACCCTGGCAGTTTTCGCTTCTGACCATGTAGTGTCTCTTTTCTCCGTTTTTTCTTCCGCGCTTGACGGCATTTGCAGGCTGCTTGTCAAACAAGGGTTCCTCTCAGCCCAATAATTTGACGCGTGGTTGAGTTTGGTCAACGATATTCCCCTCATGATAACAAAGCACCATCATACAGATATTGGAGTCTAAAATAATCAATTTAAACCCTAGTCGGTGCGCGCACCCAATATTGCTGGGTATGCAAAACCATGCCCTCACAATTGATACTGTCAACAAATTCAGAGCCTCCGAACTACAACAAGAGCTACTACTCAGTAATTTGGACTATGTATTAAAGAAACGTCTATCTCAACACATATGCCAAATGGAATCTGACCCCTCTGACGATTCTATTACCATATCTCACACACAAAATCCCCTTTATGTGATGGTGTTTTTGCACTAAACGTCTTGGATGCAACAGCTCTGACATGTGCTAATGTACTGTCACCTTTTGCGACTAATGAAGACTCTGCTTCAGATGACAATCTATGTTCCAATGATTCCTTAGTCCAGGAGCCAAATAACAACTCTGCTGATTACTCTGCTTCCGAGACTCCCTCTATTAAACTCACTATTGAACGTCCACTTGGCGAACTCGACCACTGTTCTCTTTTTCCCTTAAATCCTGACGATCATGATAACATCCCGACTGGTATCATTCATTTCGGGGGTGACCATTTGAATTGCACCTTCGACAATTTTTCTTTTTGACATTTTTATTTTCTATTTTTTAGTATTTTTTCTAAAAAAAAATATACAATAAAAAATATTTTCTTTTTAAAAAATTATACAATAAAAAATATTTTCTTTTTAAAAAATTATACAATAAACATTTTTTAGAGTTTTTTTTATTACCCTTTTTGCAAAGGGTTTACAATATTTTTTAAGCATAACGAATTGCGTTGCGAATTCGTTACGCTTTTGAATTTAAGATTTTTTATAAGGAAAACATATATATTTTACGTCATTGTTTTCATGACGTTTTTCTAGATTTAAATTTATTGTATTTTTTAGTTTTTTTTATTAAGTTTAAGTTTTTTAAAGTTATTGCGAAGTTTCTCTCAGCGGGAGAGAACTTCGAAATTCCGAATTCAATTGGGGGAATCGCATTAGGGTTACAAAATAGAATAAATATTGTAGATAATTGTAAGTTGGTGTAACTG
>AGDA01042937.1:0-12126 GCA_000281935.1 Mengenilla moldrzyki | reverse complement strand
AAAAACCTCAGAATAGATTTGATAATCTCAATATATCTTAATCAAGGTTATCGAAGATAGCTTTAGATCTATTTTTTTAACCTCTTTTGATAAGTAAAGACGTTAAATTTTCAAATAATTTACAAAATTAATGTTGGCTAAACTGATCTCTGGCTTTTAAAAAATAATTTTGTTTGTATTTAAAGGTGTTTGAAATTTTAAAATCTAAATTAGAGCCTTTAAAAGAATTAAATTCCTTAATTTATTATTACTCTGTTTCTAATTTTAACTGGCTCATAGAAGGAAAACCTCTATTGCCTGTTCAGAAAAAGATTACAAATTCCGTTTCAAAAACATTAGAAATGTTTCTGTCAACTGTGACGCCGTAATTGACGTCAAAATACGAATTTAAGAACTAAATCACAGAATTGAAGTTTGTGCTCTGTGATTTTTGGCACAAAAACCAATAAGAATATAAAGAATTTAAACTTAGCTAAAAATTGGTTACTAGAAAATTAAGTGGAAACTAAAGTGTAACACTAGTAATCCTGGTGTGAGCAGAACGTTTTCCAGGATCTCTGCTCTACCCTAACAATAGAAGCTTTCCTTCTATATTTGTTATTCCGTGATTCTGATTTCGTTGAATACTAACCTTCAGTACCAGTTTTGGCTCTGATAGGATAGCTTCCGAAACATCCCTACTCTTCATTTAACAAGAGAAAGAAAAAATAATCCATTTAACTAGCAAAATTAACTCTAGGGTAAAAATCGTAACTTGGATAAATAGTGATTGTAAAATTACATAAATTATTTACAATGTGAATAACAATGGACTAGTATACATTGAAATACTTGTGTTAAACTTACATCTCAGAAATTATTTGCATTATAAAACAGTAAAATAACAGTGTATTTTGAACTAATAACTTTAATTCACGTTAAAACAATAGTATAATTACATCTGATTATAAGCTAACAGAGTTGTCAATGTTGGCCTTTATATAACTTCAACCAGATTTAAGACCCTACTGTTCTCACGTCCTAACCTATTGCATACATGACCAGCTTTCCCAGGTGTACCTAGTCCCCATGACAAAGTTATTTTCCTTCGTACTTACATGTGTATATTTTAAAATACGGATATTTTTTTGTATAAAAAAGAGCTATTATTTTTACTATTACTGAATGGTTAAGGGTCTAAGTTTCAAAAAGTACCACCTGCCGCTCTCATGCCGTCACTGCGATTTTTCGCCCCTAATCCGCTTTTTATAAAACGCTTATCACTACTACCGCCGCTATTTCGTGCTACACGACGCAGACACAATAAGAGAACAGTGCATTGTTCAATTAAAACTTCATAAAAAACTCATTCACTTATCTCAGTCATTGTTTGATGACAATTAGTTATTTTATTCATGAAGCGAAACTTTCAAGACATTGTATTGTAGAAAAGTGCTTTTTCAAGAAGCCTTTTGTACATGTACCGTGCACGTTAATAAACTTTTTAAAGATATTTTATTAATATGTTTCGTTAGACGTTTTCCAGACGCCGTTGACGAGACTTTCAAGTTTAACTTTTTAAGTTTTACTCCCCAGTTTACTACTGAGTGCAAATTTGGAAAAGCAGAGTTATTGCACTGTACACCAGAGGCCTAAATCTGACAAGTCTTTGATAAGTTAGTGACGTGTTTTAACAAGTATTCGACAAATATTTTATAAATGTTTGCAAAATTTTGATTAGTTTTTAACTGAATTTTGATATGTTTTTGACAGGTTTTCGACAAGTTTTCGACAAGTTTTCGACAAGTTTTTGACTAAATTTTGACTAAATTTTAACTTTTAAGTTTTTAGAAACTTTCGCAATGCTCATGTTAATTTTTTTCCAAGGACTTTCCAAGTTTTTGCAAATTTTGATAAAAAATAGATATTTTACAAAACTTTGGTGAGTTTTTGATAAGCTCTAACAAATTTTTAAAAAGTCTTTGATGAGTGTGTGACAAATATTTCAAAAGCATTGGACAATTTTTTGACAAGTATTTAACAAGTTTGTGAGAAGTTACTCATATATTGTTGACAAATTTTAGATGAGTTTTTGCCAAGCGTTCGACAAACATTTGATAATTATTCGACAATTTTTTTAAAATTATTGAAAAGTTTTTGATATGGTTTGACAGAATTTTGACATGTTTTTGACAGAATTTTGACATGTTTTTGACAAATTTTTGACATGTTTTGGACAAAATTTTGACATGTTTTTGACAACATTTTGACATATTTTTGACAAAATATTGACATTTTTTTGATAAGTTTTAGCAAATTTTTGTAAATTTCTGATAAATCTTAGACAAGTTTTTGCTAAGTTTTCGACAAATTTTTGATAAATGTTTGACTAATTTTTACAAAATTATTGATAAAATTTTTACGTGTCTTTGACAAATTTTTGATAAATATTTAATAAGTTTTTGAGGACTTTTAAACTTTTAAACCTTAAAAATTATAAAAATTTTCATTGTTTACTGTAGGCTGTTCTATCTTGTTAAAAAAATACTAAAATCATATTCGTTTTTTCTTATTAATCTGTGAGTAAATATTGGTAACTTTGTACAATAACAAAAAATAAAATTGATTTTCACAAATTACTTTTGTTCCATATAGAAAAGGGGAAATAGCTTTTAAGTTTTGATAAATTACTTCATCAGAAAACGAAATAATTAGGATACAAATTCATTCATTATTTAAGGCAATTTCAATTAATTAAACACAACGTTGGGAATATTCATAAACTTAAAAAGAAATATTAATTGAATAGGTTTTTATAATCCGCTTCCTGAAAGGATTGTCGTTAGAACAGAAAACAATGTTAATCTTTTAAATATAACTACCCCAGTTTGGTTAAAATTAAAATTACTCAAAAAGCATTTACTATTTCAAAATCGTATTTAGTATTAACAGTTACTAAGTTACCCAGTAAATCAGAAAGTCCATTTAGAACAGAGGTTCCTAATCTTTTTTGTACTCTAGAACACAATCTAAAATATCGATAAGGTGGCGGGCACCACCTATTTTTAATTGATAAACTCCTTCCATAGCTTCCCTTTTTCTCATAATTTATTTTCTTATATTCATAATTTGCAAATAAATAATAAACGAAAATGATTTAAAATTATAAATTCGTATTCAAAATTCATATCTACGGCCTAATGTATTTTTCTCGGTCGAATAATGGCGGACGCATACGATTCGTTCCCAGGGCACCGGGTTGATAACCTCTGACTTAGAACATTAGATATTTATTACTTTGCTCAATAATATAAAACAAATTAAAGTATCAGCTACTTAAGTTAAGAAAAAAAAACTATTATGAAGTTGTTGGTAACAGATTTAGTGAAAAAGGGTTTATGAATGGCGTTTCTAACTCTGGACTAAACATTTTAGTAATTTGTAATAAACCCAGAAAATCGCATAGAAAAATTCATCTTTTCATGTAGGATTCGTAATTCTATATGAAATATTGAATTCATAAAATGGAATCAAACCCAATCAAACAAATCATAATAACATTTGCAACGTCAAGAATTGATTTAATTAGAACAAAATACATAGCGAATTCTGAATATTATCAGCTCTGTATTACTGCATTAGGTTAGGGAAAATGGAATTTTGTCTTTATCAATTGATTGCAGTTTAGCATGCTAACTGTATTATAATCCAATAAGTCGGCTACCATGGTTGAGTGAAACCATTTAGTTAAGCTTTCGAACGCAGCAATTATATAGTTCATATCAAAAATTAGAAAGAAGGGTTTTTTACATCTGTATTGAATCATTATTGCTTCGGTATTAAACTGTTTGTTGGGAAAAATAACCATAAAGCTATATAACATTAAATTTTACTTCAAAGGAAACCCTGTAGTTTGAGGTACAATAGTTTTTTTTACTTAGTCTCTTGAAATATTAAGTATTTAGAATCTTAAAAGTCCAGTCTAGATGCACAACTTTATTAATTTTTGTAACAAAAAAACTTCATAGCATCAAGCTTAGGAGATGTTACAAACATATACCTAAATACGAATACGCCCCCTCAAAAAAAAGTCATTGAAGACGTGCGGGTTGTATAACTTTAATATAAGAAGAAGGTGTATTTTAGGAACGTAATGTAGATATTGATTTCCCATACAAAAAAAGTAATTTTTGAACACTTATTTTTAATGTTTTCCAATGTACAAATTAAAATAAATACAATTTCACGTAATTCGAGTACCTATTTGTTTACTTTTGTTTTTTACGTTTTTGATTTACATATCTCTTATGTACATATATAAATGAGTGTGTAAAAGTGACAACAGGAAAAAAGCTTTTCCTGATTTCAAAATCGGCTGATTTTGATAGAATACTTTCGTCGGCTTCAAGCGCGGCCATAAGTACACACAGGGCATAACACTGTCGAATACAGAAACTTAAAATGTACCGAAAATAGTTTTCGTCAAGTGAAAAGACAAGAAAAACAAGTGTGGAAAAGCGTCTTCCTTTAATTATAGAAAATTTAGTAATAAAGTGAAATATTTACTCACTGAGAAAATGTAGACATAAAAGACAGTTTTACCAATCTTTCTTCTTACATTGTCCTAGAAGAAACTTAACTTTTAGTCATGTATTTACGAACCACATATGAGACCTACCGCGAGCAAGACTGTAAATCATTTTTAATAATCCCTTTAAACTGATTGCCGTCAAAACTATAAATGTTATCAATTTCTTTGTAGTTTTAGATACGTCAAGAATGCAAACTAAATCTCTTAATCTTAGTTTCTATGTATTTAAAAATTAAGAGCGTAATGGTTAACTTCTTAATGGGTTTAATTCCAGACTTAGTCTTTTAGATAAAAATTGAACTTAAGCACTGCAACCCATTGTACTTTTAACAGGTAAATGATCATTTATATTATTTCATTTATTTAAGACAATTAATCGTATTTCCTTTGTAACTCCCATTCTTCTAGAACTCATTAGTCACTAGTTAATCATTCCCTAAGACTTTAAGACATAGCATAGAAATATAATACGGGAGCACCCTCTTTATTCAAAATCTTATACTGAGGACCTTTGTAATAAAGCCAATATTCTTTTAATGCTCCTTGATGAGAAAATGTTTAAGTATAAGGATATTTATCGCTTTAAAACACTTCTTCATCTTTATTTCTACCGTATAAAGGACTAAGGGCTATGGACTAGTTAAGTAGGTATAGTGACCACACCTATGGACTAGATGTTAGCAGTATGCCAAACCACTATAGTCTGAGATGTTTGCCCATGATGAATCTAGAATGAATCGGCTTCCGCAGTACTCCCGTTATTGTCGGAATCTCGGCTTTTCAAATGTTGGGCTTTGAGGACCCTATTTCTAACCTTGTCAATACTATTGTCTCAAATAGTAAGAGTGGTTAGAGCTGTCGTTGTCAGCGAATCACAAACCTGGGTATTTCAAGGTACTAAGTTTCAGAGACGAACACTAGAATATTCGAGCCTCGCTAGTTCTACGTATGTATAACTATGCTTAAACTGCACATAGTATATCTTAGTAAGTTACCTACTTCTAGTTTCATACAAAACTATACTACCAAGTTTGAAGAATGTTTAATTGAAGTCATTTTTCAGTAGTTATAATCAAAGTCTTATCAAAAAGAAGTATTTTCTATATCTGCATTCATCCATAAGACGTATGGAAGTTTCGCACTGAACTTCAGGAAAGTTAAATTCAGCAAAAACTAAATTGAAAATGTTAATAGCGCAGTCGTTTCTCATTTGATTATTTAAAAATTTTGATTCACGAAGAAAGTAAAAAACTTAAATTGTTAAAAAACGTTCATCAAAATGCCCAAATTAAGCAATTATAATATGAAAAAGGCACTCTAGTTCTTTTCTATTCGCCTCTAAATCACAAGATGATTAATTGGATCAAGATGTATCTCTAGGGAATAATTTAAAAGTGGTTCGTTTTGTGAGCGAAGCTCTATAGAAAAACGACCACGATTTTCTCACTAATTTATACATCTGTCTAAGCAGCTTGACACAATCTATATTTTTTGTTTGTAGCTTTTTAGAGTCATGTTGTGTCTTAAGTGCATTTTAATGTTACCTAAAAGTTCCTGGCTCCATACTTTATTTTTTCTTTTACGGTACTTTAATTTAGAAGTGTACTGTTTTCGCACCATGTTATACTTTTCCTATACCCATAAAGTACAAAGTTAAAAAAAGCTGCAAATTATCGCTTTTGTAGACTTTCTTCGTGCTGCTTACAATGGTTAAGTGTAATTTTGCTAAATATTTTTTATGAGACAAACGTGTTATATGAGAGTTGTATACCATGCTCTATGCCGATAAGCCTGTTTTCAAAAATTATTTTATTATTTTTTCAATGGAAAGGGAATGATATTTTAAAAAATAGACTTTAAAACTTTGAAATTTTCAATTTTAAAGTTCAATAGTAAATCGTTTTTATCACTAGTTCAACATATTTTTAAACACTTTTTCAATATATTTTTCAACATATTTTTTAGTTTATTGTTCAATATATTTCTAACTTATTTTTTAATATATTTTATGTTGTTCGCCAAATTTTGTTATTTTTTGATATCAAATAAATACGAATTAATAGCTAATGACGTAGTTGGACACTAAAAAATGTATATATATTTTTAATAAAATAATTTATAAATATGATGAAAATTTTATTATTTTCATCCAATAAACTTTTTTATTAATACTACAACAAATTCTATAATGTTATAAAAGTTTTTATTACATTTATAAAAACCGTTATTAAAAAATGAAATTTAATGAAGCTATTCATTAATGCAATAAAAATTTTCATAGTTTTTTAAAATAAGTTAATAAAAAATTTGTTGACCGAAAATTTAAAATATTTTTTTCAGTGAATATCTTCAAAACTAAAAGAGTCAAATTAGTAAAAGCCTTTTTTTCAATTAAGACGTGTAAGAATTTTGAATTTTGAATTTTGAATTTTTATAATTTTTTGGCGTAAATAGCACAATTTCGATTCTGTTAAACTTGGATAATTTTTATAAAAGAATCAATTATTATTTTTATTAATAAAATTAGACACCAATTTTCGGTCTGGGTAAACAATAGCAAACTTTAAAGCTTCTAAAAACTTTGACATTTCACTTATTTGATCGCCATTAAAATTATGGATTTTCTTTAAAGCTGTCTTCGAAAACACCCTCTAATCCCGATTAATCACGATTCATTCAGATTAAATTTTCGAACAGTCAATTTTTGTAGATGTAAGTCTTAAAGTGTTGGTCATACTGATTAAGTCTGTGCTCAACTGAAGTACGTGTCAGAGCTGTCCAAGCTAACAAGATCGTAATTAGGCTTCGATTTAAGTCCCAATGTGGAATTTTATTGGTACTGGTATGATCAAAATAATAAAACATTAAAAAGTTTTTTATACAGACTGCACAAATCTTGACAAATCTTCATCCATTTTTATGTATCTCGAATAAAGTAGGGTACGTCGAGATGAGAGAAAAAAACACGGTTTTAATGCTTCACAATGTGTCGTGGATGCATCGTGATTCTTTTTCGAACATAGTAGATTATTTTTCGAAAACGGCTTAAGTGTATGAAAACCTAGGCTAGGTTAAATAATTACTTAAACACGGTTCTAACAGCTATATGTCAAAATGAATTATGTTTATACTCATACAGACACGCAAAAACACCAAAGCTCTTTATAAAAATACTAGCAGACCCGGCAAACGATGTTCTGCCCCCAAAAATATTTTTAGTCAACCTTTTGGTTGTTGAGTATAAATAACAAATGTATTATAAACGATCCATTTGGTGAAACCATTAAGGAAACATGTAATTTGTTTATTTATAAAAAAAAATTGAAGAAATTAAAAAAATGGACTTGGAATCCTTCCCCCCCTTCATCTACATTTTTCAATCCACTCGGTGAAGCATGTAATATGTATATTTATAAAAAAAGTAAAAAAATTGACAATTAAACACCCCTTCTGAAAATTTGGTTCAAAGACATAGAAAAGTGTACTTTATATAGTTAAGAATGAAAATGTGAACAAAATTTTTTCGAAAAAATGGAGATTTCACAAAAGTAAAATTTATGAAGAAATTGCTTGCCCCCTCCTCCCTGAGTTACTTCCCGTTGTAGTTGTGGTTATAAACCATTCTTACTTAAATCTAATTTTATGCAAAAAATTTCGTAAAAATCTGTCCAGCCTTTGGAAGGAGTACAATTACAAACAAACGGATACAAGAAATATATATAATAGATACATATTGCCATTAAGGAATAAATTTTATTACTTTTTTAGAAAAGATTTCTTATTTTTTGTACTCAAACCCCTATTATAAACATCAGATAGAAAAAAACACTTTAAACTATATCTATATATGCATATATGTAACAGTGAGCTTTTAGGTAAGAATTCTAAAAGATAAATTCAAACAGTTTTCTCCAATTTCAATATTTTTAGATTTAAAGTTAACAATTATGACTGCGTTTTATTCATTTGTATCTAAGTGATTTCTTAAAAAGTAAAGAGTTTTTTGTGAGTAATGGACGTCATGTTATGTAAGCTGTTAATTTTTATTCTCACTTTAAACATATTAAGCTAAGAATTTAGTTAAAGGTATATGTATTAAATATTTTAAACAATATAATTACCTTCGTTTCAACTAAAACTATTTATGCCGTTTTTCTAGTAAACTAAAGTAGAAGTTGCTCTTAGCGTGAACATATGTATGTAAATTTATGCGATTTTTGTTCGTAAACTATATCGGCTTCCTACGATTTCAGTCCTATGAGTTATTTTTTGTGAAACAATAATAAAATATTAATGATAACGGCACGTTTTTAGATAATAAAATAAATGGCTGAGTTAATAAAATAGAATTGAACAACCTACTTGATATTTTCAAAAGTAAAAAATCGATTACGTAAAACAATAGAAAATTTATATGACATAGCCGTATAGTAATTTGATGAATAGGTAAAATAAAAGTCATTGTATATTTTTTTCTCAAGAGGTATATGAATAAAATTTTAAGTTATGTGTACACATATATATATGTAAAAGTCATTGCCTTAAAAAGGTATACTTTTGTATTCATGATAATGAAAAATTGATGAAACAGTAATGTATTTTTTAAAGAAAATTGTTGCCAACATTTAAAAGGTAAAAAAACATTTGATAAATTATACAGTATATGCCCTTTCGGAAATTTATTCGGAGTAACCTTAGTGGAGCCAGTAGTTTCCTTCCCTAAAACCAATTCTAATCTGTTCGGAAACTTTTATAATATGCGCATGTAGATACCTTTAAACCCTGCTCACTAGAAAGATCGGTTAGAGTTATGTGACGTAGGGTATGACGTAATTTTTTTCTAAACGTAATGTAATTTTACAAACACAGTTTTTAAACTCTGTATTAGTCCGAGTAAATTTCCGAAAAGGCCTTATGTGATAGAGCTATTAACCTGTATACGAAAGTTAACACTAGAGTAATTCCAAAACTTTGACTTTAGTACAACCTACATTCTTTTCTAATTTCAGTTTATACTGAAAAAGTATATGAGTTTATTGCGATGTAATTTTTTAATATTGTTTTATTTAGTTTACGTTAAGCTATATATATATAAAAGTAATAAGGCTCAAGTAACTTCCATTTAAATTAAGCGTTCAAAGTACACTCTTTTAGTTCAAAGTTTAACATCCTTAGTCTGGGATTTTAACAGTAAAAGTATTACTAAGGGAACAACATTTTCCCATATGTTCTGAATTAAACCTTTACGACTATATTAACCTGTTATTATTCTTAATACTTAATTTATAGATATAAGTTGTTAGTACAATAGGGCCTCCCTGAGTCTGAAGAAGTACTCTTTTAGTTGAAGCAAAATTATACATATATAAAACTAATGAAGTTCAAATAGGCTGGTTATTGTCGTTTGATATTTAACTATCAAAATTTTATTGGCTCCGGGGGGGGGGGGGGGGTTATACTTCATACTGTATACAACTGGCTAACTCAGAGTCTATTTGTTACTCAAAATAAGGTGACCAACTATATTTTGTTCAAAAAGAGTACAATTTTCTAATGTTTCATAGGTACATACTACGCACGCGTCAATACTGTCAAGCATGGCGTACGTACTGCACATCGAAGATCAGCCTGAGGATTACGTACACAAATATTGGAGAAATAGATATATCCATCTCTTTCCACAAACGTAATGTTGACTTTGGTAGAAAAAGAGGCCTGTAGTATCTATCTTTTCAAGTAATATGCGCGCGTGCGTGAAATTCAAATTACTGTCAAAATAATTTTAACTATTTAATTAATAAAATTGAAATAAAATAATCTAAAAAAATGTTTTAGAAATACAAATGAGTACTTTCAGAGTATAGGATTTGAAAAGAGTACAGTTTGCGAAAAAAGAGTACAAAACTCAGTAAATGGGTATAGTTGGTCACCTGAGTTAAAACGACAAATTTTACACAAAAACTTATATAGTAGATCCAAAAAGCTGTTGTGGTCAAAAATTAGTGTTCTTTGTATGTGGTTTAAATATTAAGCTATTATTCACTCCAAGACTACGTTTGTAAACGCAGCTATAAACGGTATGTGTGTAAATACGGTTTCATGTTTGCTTATTGAATCCAGCAATTAATTAAGAGGCAAATTGAAATCTTTATATTGGCGACAGAAGGAAAAACCAGAACCGTGGTGCGAAAACAAATGGCTTAATTTAATTTATTGGCCGTCTTACACTTAATTGATTCGACGCCGCAAAAACCAAGGAGGGGGCAAACGGGTACGTTGCCAGCGACAAAATGTAACGTTGTGAGGTAAAGTCACACGGATGACAATTTCGATTTTCCTCTTTCGAAATCCGTGAAATTTTCCCATACACATGGGAACTTTTTCAATTACCGTTCCTTTGTGTGAAAAATTACATGTTCCCTGTATACTATAGTGAACGTAACGATGGGTAAAAATGTAGCAAACTTTATCTACTCGGAGAGTCGTTTCTTTTGCAAATTTCGAAACTTTATAAAACACAATTATGATAAGTTTTAAAATTGTTATTTTCAGTGTAAATAAGAAAAAAAAATTACTTCAACACATTGAATGCGGCGAGTCTCGTATAAGACCCTTCTTTTTTAATGGTATATAAAATAATGATAATATGACGTTAATTACATGTTTCAAAAAAAAATCTGCATCAATATTACTTCATAACAATTTTAAGTTTTAATTTTAATAACAATTATACTCTAATAGAAGCTGTAATAATCAGCTTTGAATGAATTTCTACTGTACACTGAGTACGTATATGTGTGTGATTGTGTCTGTTAATATATGTATATATAACTTCATTAAAGCCCATTTTATTGAAATAGCAAACAACCCTCTGACTTATTTGTTATCACAGAATATATAAAACTTTTCAGTTTTTGAAATATTTAATAAAAGGTTTAAAATAGTTATAATTGAAAATCTAAAGAAAAACATTGTAAATGTTTCAAAATAATTTACTTCGTGTTAAAAATGCATAGAAAGCTTTGCAGAAAATTTGAAAATTTGCATTTTGAAAATTTCAAAACAGACCTAAAACAAATGCACCGGAATAACCTTTGTCAATTGAAAAACTACCCCTTGGGCTGATACGAAAATTGTTTTTTTTATAATTCCCTACGCTGGAATTGAAAAACTTAAAAAGAACATAATGTTTCTCTCAAATGTATTTAATGTCTCTACAAAGTATCTTTTTTATAACGTTATGTAACAGGTGTTACATGTTTATCAAAAAACATAAAAAAATTTATAAATGTGTTTCAATCAAGTTTGAAGATCACATACTTTATTTAGTAATTAAATGTAACTTAAAAAATTATGATGAATTTTAAAGTTATATGTTTATATTACAAAGTTATAGAACTTTATAGTTCTGTAACACCTACTGAACAATGTTAGCTAGCAATTATTAAAAAATATTAAATAAAAGTTCAATTTTGTAATCCCTTTAAACACTTAAGACTGACAACGTCAATGTAATAAGAAATAAAAGTAATTATTACTTTTACGTAATTGTTATA
>AGDA01042936.1:0-11756 GCA_000281935.1 Mengenilla moldrzyki | reverse complement strand
TTAACTGTTATATAGATGTAACAAACGTGTTACATGACCACCTTACAAAGAAGTTATAAAGTTTCCATAAAATATATCATCTGAAAATCCAACAAATATATAAGTGTTATTTAACATTAATATAGTATGTAACAATGTTTAAAAACTGTGATTTATTTGTTACCTTTACTTTATCAAAAACCATTGCTTTGTTAGAAAATAAGTTTAGCTAAATAACAAAAGTTCAAATATATTTTATTAATTTTTTAAAGCTTTTAAAAACATTTTATAAATTAAATGTAATTTTTTTACAATTTTTTGTTTTATTTATGATTTTTTCAATTTTTTTTCTGTGATCATTTGTTAGTTTTTTTCTTAATAAGTTAATTGCTCTTTTAACTGAGAAAAAATATTAATGTGTTACAAATATTGTTTCATATTTATTATAGTCTTTTATCGAAGCAGAAAAATTTAATGTTAAATAGGAAAATGTTTTATCACTGTTTTGTCTGTATAAATTAGAAACATATAACAAAATATAAAAAGTTTAAAATAATATTATTGTCTTTATTACAATGTATGTTGTTCAATATTGAAATTATTTTATAGAAAACTTAATTCTTTTTTACCTTTGGTTCATTGGCTTTTTTTGCTTAATTAGAAAGCTTAACCTATCTTAGAGTATTTTTACTTTGGTTGCTTAAATCAGAAGCTAAGGCTTCAAAAATCCCTTCCAAATATGCGCTTTTCACAAGCTAAAACAGTTTTTGTACAGAACAAAATTTTATCTTCACAGACAATGAATAAGCATTGATGCCACATCTTAAAAATTAGAATGTTAATGTATTTTGTAAAGATTATAATTATATATTTTTTTAATTACTTTATACTAAACATTAATCACGTATGTACAAAATACCAAATTATTACTATTTTCTCTATTACTTTAGTTAAACAGTTTAATCTCGATATATGTTGTTACGTCACATGTCAGAGAGAGATTGAAAAGGAAGATTAGGTTTTTCTTTATTTCGCAGTTCAAATTGTGCTTTGTGTTAAAACTATATTAATTTCTTAAAGCTGTGTACGTATAGGTTAAAAAGCAAAAAATTCTTATTTTCGTTAAAAGCATTATTACATATTTTTACATTATGTATATTCTAATTAGCTATGAGCTCTTTTAAAAATCTTAAACGTTTTTAAGTATATAATTTAGAAACTTTTGAAAAATTTCATAGAATGTAAATATATGTGCAAAACTACAGTCGGTATATGTTTCTATTTAGCATACATTCACGAATTACGTTCAGTGTAGAATCGGTGTAGAATTGTTGTATTGTACGTTTGGTGTAGTGTACGATTAATGTAGTGTAAATCTTACCATAGAATAATAGTATAGAAGTCTCGCGTCAACATTATTTTTCGAACAGAATTATTGAAAATCCGAGCCACCAGCTCGTATGCGCGCGCAAAAAAACCAATCACTTTTCAATACAGATTTTCTGATAAATTGTAAATTTTAGATACAGAGAAAAAAGTATTGGTAGTTTTGTAGATTTATTATCGAATATCGAATAAACATTAAGTAATTGAAATGAATATTTATTTTTATATCTGTATTGATGAAAACGCTATCACGACCGCGCATAACTACGCCACGAGCCAAAATCAATACAGATCTAAAGCAAACAGTGTTCAGTAAAATACTATGATGCAAGACTTCTATATTATTATTCTATGAAACTTACATAACAGTAATTAACATTTTAAATTTGTTCTGTATGTTTGAAAAAGAGAAAAACTATTACTAACTCTTTTTTACACTAGAATAATTCTTCTAAAAAAGGGTCGAAAAAATATGGAAAATAGTGTTTTGTGTAAAACCTAGAACATTATTGAAAACGAGTCGAATTACTCAGAAATTTTTTAAACAAATGTGTAGTTTTTCTACACTGGTTCGATCCAGATCCGAAATCGTTAATGCACTCCATTAGCCAAAATGCATATACGTAGATAGTTCAGAGTGTTCGCATTTTATAGTAAATTTTTCATGGGAATTTTCGAGACAACGAAACGTTTAATTAAAACATCTTCATTAATTTTTACAAAACTTTCATAATAATAAAATTCATTAAATGGTAATGAGTTCATACTTACATCAATTTAAAATAATCGAGGGAAAAATATTCATAAGCATTTCATATTTCTGACGAAATGTTTTCATATTACTATGCCTCTTATAACGATTTTCATACAACATTTACCAAGAAGTAGAGCCGGCAATACTTATTCGTACAACGCGTTTAATTCAGACAGTGTAAAAGAATAAAGTGTAGTGTGTTCAAAAGGATTATTGCTAAATTGTTAACAGTAACCATTTTACTTATTAAAAGTCTTGTACAACGCTACTTAATTTAAAAACAAAGTACTTATTTCTTATTAAAGCTTATAAATTTAAGTAGAACTTAAACTAGGATTTAGTTAACCCCCTTAGGAAAAATCTTAAGATTTCAGTTTTTTAATCATATGCACCCCTTGTCAATAAACCCCCTAAAAAAGAAGATAAAGTTCGCGCTTTATTAAAAAAGTCATATTTGCAATTTATGGGTTTCTTGATGCAATCGTCTTCATTCATTGCTATACACTTAGAGTCGGACAGTGAACTCGATGGGGTTGCGCGAATTCTTTACGTTTTCGCTCATTCAAATTTTTTTATTATTACGATTTTCCATTTGATGAAATCACGTTTAGTGGGGAGTAGGGGTGCCAGTGGACAAAGAGGGAATTTCTTTTCTATTTTCTGTTGGTGGTTGCTTTTCAATTTGGCAAAGACTTTTTTATGACGTAATAAATCGCATATGTTCCAAAAGCCGGGAAAATCTCCAGCCGCGTCGATGATAAATTCACAGGCGATTGTTTCTGATTGCTAACGTCTCAATTTTCCCTGCAATGGCATCCTTTCCGTTTTTTATTCAGTGTGTTGACATTTTTGCAAATGAAAATTAATCGCGAATACGAACCCTTAATTTAAATTCTAGTATATGTGCACGAAAACAGTTGACATATCGTTTTGAGCGATTGAATTCCGATTATTTGATTTTTGAGTCTGTATAAAATATGACAATCACAATAAACAAAGTTTTATCAACAAAAACTGAGAGCCAAAATCACACTGATTACAAAGCCGAAGTATTATTTAAAGGGTTAAAAGTAATTTTTAATGATGGTGAACAAGAATCTTATCGAACTACTTCTTGTTCGAGTGTAATTCTGCTTTCAATGCTTTCTGACTCTGAATTCTGCGCTTTCGATAAAACTATATCAAAATCAAACACGCCGTTCCAACATCAAAACACAGACCTACTTTTTGGGTGCATTCACTTATTCAAAGGTTTTACACTTTTTGAATAAAGCAAAATGGTGATCATTGTGCGTTCTGTGCTCTGGTAATGACGAAAAGTACAGTGTTGCCATGGTGTATTTTTTATATATCATTTTCGATGCGAAAATAAATAGAGAAAGTTACAGAAGTAAACGTTGATGAGACATTTTGCAGTCCACAATACACCTGTATCCACAATATTTTTTATGGATTCATACATTTTTCTCTAAACGTGAAAAATATCATAAACTTAACAAGGCAACACTGTATTCTACGTCAATACTAGAACACAGAACGAACAGTATACACCATTTTGATTTACTCAAAAAGTGTAAAACCCTTGAATTAGTGAATGCAGCCTATATAAGTAAAGTAAAAAGAGACAACAAAAATATAGCGCGAAATTTAAATTTAAATATCAACGGTAGTAGAACAGATAGGATAACTGTAAAAATTGTTTACTTGAAAAATGTGATGTTTAAATTAGTTGTTTCTGCTAATAATAGCAAGGAAGTCCTTCCTGACAAATGTACACTTAATTTTATTTTTACATGAATCGAGTTTAGCATGAGTTAAAAATAATAACTCAATTTTTACAAAAATTGTTTTGTTTTAACACGATTTTAATATTCTACGAATATTGTTGTTTTAACTTTTTGAATATTAATGAATTTCAGATATTATTTTCTTTTTTCTAAAGTATAATTCATTTTTTATAATATATTTAATGAATTAAACAAATAATGTGAACATCTATAAGTATTTTTTAATATGTTTTACACCTAATTATCTTCATACATGATTTTCGTTCACATTGATCTTGTGGAATCTATTTTTGAATAAAAAGAGAACTAGATTTATCACAAATTATGAAAATATCTCAAAAAAGTGCCATGACTACGATTTGAAATTAGAAACATAATAAAAGATGGTGATTTTTGAATACCCAGTGTGCCACCATTTGAGTTTTTACTCAGTATTGTTCTAATTTAAATTTAAAATAACTGTTTATTAACTTAAGCAGTGAAAGTATTTGTTTCATTCAAAAAAACTTAATTTTACTCGGAAATTTTTGTTCTGTATAACAAGTTTTTTGGCCCGTTTAGATATAGAATAGCATTATATTTTTAAAAACTAAAACTAGGATAAAAGTCTGGTGAGTTATCTAAATTTAAATCCATTGTATTTAATGGGGGTTGAAATTATGGGCAGACATATACACATAAACACACACGTCACATACAAATAAACGTGCGAAAATTTATAGCTGTGTTAAAATCTTTACGATTTTCGCTACGATTGACTGGTATGTAAATTTTGCACATTTTTCAAACTAGACGTTCTGTATTTTACATAAATACAATAAGCATTTTTATTAAAGTTTTATATATCGAAGAGTCAAGCAAATATTAATTTTAGCAAAAATTGTGAAGGAGTCTGTTATTAAAAAAATTACGTTAAAGTTACGTTTCAAATGGGGTAAAATGACGTCTCGAAGAAGAACAATGTTTAAAATTTAAGAGTTTTGAATACTTGGGGGAATTCAAGTAAACTTTTCGCACTGTTTGGAAGAAATTCCTAAAGTGAATGAAACGATTTCATAAATATTCACTTAGAAGTAATCATATTTGACGAGAGTTAAATTTGAATATTCAAAATCAAATTTAAATTGCAAACTTTTTAAGTTGTTCGCCATTGGTTGTTGATAATTTTTTTAATTTTTTTTTGTAAAAAGGTAAAACGTTTACATTTTATGTGCCAAATGTATTTTTACAAAAATTACATATAAGTTGGTTCAAAAAGTTGATTTTTTACTTAAAAAATTAAAATTTTTTTCGTTCAAAAATGTTTTGGTTTAAAATTTCAGTTGTCCAAAAAGTGGTGAATGGAGTTGTTTCCACCATTTTTTTTAAATAATTTTCAACCTTAATTACAAGTAGAGTTGTTTCTAATCCGTTATTTACAATTTAGAAATTGCAAAAAAACAGCTTCATCGTTCAAAAATTCTGGGTGATTTGATCAACTCTTAGGTTTTTTGACATCATTTAACCCCAATTTAGTTTAAATTAACTCTAAACTAGTTTCGACTTTTCGAACGCAACAATAGTACACCAAGAAGTCTTTTAAACTTCTAGCATACGGTGAGAAATAGTGACGTTAAATAGTGCCCACGGAATGATTAGTAGGTGTCCGCCATTATTCGACATAGAAATACATTTCTCTTTGTAAATGAAATTTGAATAATTTATTTATTTGAAACATTTTTGTTTATTACTTATTTACAAATTATGAATATAAAAAAATAGATTATGGATAAATGAGAAGTTATGGAAGGTGCTTGTCGATTAAAAATTGGTGGTATCTACTACCATTCTACTGATACTTTAGAGTATAAAAATGTTGGGAGCTACTGATATAAACAAGTGAAAAATTCAGTTGGACGGCAAAGTCTTAAATAGATTGCTCGCGGCTCATAAGTTCCGGGTTAGGCATTCCTAATTTAGACTATATAGAAAAGCGTAAAGCATAGGCTTTCTAATCACTGGGTCTGAACTTCTGTTATTTTTCCTCATGGCGGTATTTGAAAAAGACTCAAAAACTTTCTGAGATAAAGGACAATATAAAGAAATTGAAAAGAGTTTTTGCAAGTCAAATTACGTGCACCTAAACCCTGTCTTATGATACTTATTGCTAAGAGAAACCACTTTGAGTTTTTACGCCACCTCAAGTTTGGGCTTTAGCCTCTTTACTAAAAAAGAAAATTATCCTAATAGTTTAAACGTTTTATAAATTACGAAAATTGAACTCTATTCAGCCGTGTATGTGAAGGAAGTTTACGACGTTAAGCTCTTACGATGTTTTCAGCATCGTGTTGGCGACTAGTACCTGCTTTTCGGCAAGAAAGAAGACACCGACCATATATTGACATCGAAGTCATCAACTTATATAGACGTGCGGTGTACAAGAGGCGCGGATTCTGGTCACTAAATATTCAGAAGAGAAATTCTCGAGACCCATCTGGTTCGCGTTTCTCTACCTAAGACCGAAATTACAGGTAAAATAATTATAATTGGAATCAATGGCCATTCATTGTTCTCAGCAACAGCCATAACATACTCGTTTTGTATTGAACTGTATGGCAAGAAAAAGTGCTCAAAAGCCACAAAATCGGGCCCAGAAAAGAAGAATGGACGTCAACATCTCAATTTTTTATCATCACTTTTTTAAAAAAACTTATATATACGTTTTCGGCTCTTCGAGGATTTGTCTTGTCATTCATAGAAGTTGATTAATAATCAAGTTCACGAGCTAAGGAAAAGAACAAGGCAAAAGTGCAGCTTGAAATTAATTAAGTTTCGTTAACTGAAATGAGCTTGTATGAGAAGAAACTCGTTTATCGACAAGTACATAAATGTATATTTTTTTAGGTATGTGAAATTGTATGTCTTCAGGGTACCGATTTTTGTACGAGGAACTAGAAAAAGGGCCGCAAAACCTGTTCAGGTCTCGGTTGCAAAGTGACTCGAATGCGTAAAACTTTTAATTAAAATCGTCTTTTAAGGTGCAGAACTCAATCTTTGCTAATAAACAAAACGTTCTATCAAGTGTATCGTAGAGTCAAAAATTAATTTATAACTACCATACTATCGATGCTTAAACCTATACAATTATTCCCTTGCTCAGTTTTTTAGCGTTAAAAACACCAAATTACTAATGCGCATTTTATTATTTCTTACTTCATAAACTCTTTGCTAACTGGTAGAAACTTTTTGAGCTTTAATATAAAATAATACGACTTTATTATCAAGTGATGTAAATAAAAAACTTAAACTTTTTTAAACTTTATATCAGGATATTCCGTAAGTTTTTTCCACGGCACGCTATGAATGACTCTAATCGACTATGTTTATATAAACATGCAAGCTTATCTTACAGCCGTTTATGGCATTGGTTTCAGTCCTCTCAGAGCTTTTTCAGAGTACATTTAGTTAGTGAAAAAGTCTCTTAAAAATTTTTTCTACATCATTCAATATGAAGAGTCAAAAAGCATTTGCAACATGTTTGCAATTGCAACATGTGCAATGAAACATGTTATGTTTCATTGCTTTAAAAAAGGCAATATTGCAAAGAATACTACAGACAAGGTTTGCACCGTTTATAGGAGTGGTACTACGACTATTAGAACCATCAGCAATTCGTTCAGAAAATTTAGGCAATTTCTAGTTGAAAGTTGAAGACCGCAACGGCCGTCGAGCAACGACGGATAAGCACATTGTCAAAACTGTGTTTGCTGAAAATCCGCGATATAGTGTGTGCGAGTTAGTAGCTTTCATTATCATTTCCACACAAGTTACATAAGCATTTAAGCTAGATGATATGTATATCATATATTCAACAAGGCGTTCTAATAAAGTACATATACGAAAGCCGTTGAGGAAGTAACTTCCGATCGGTCACAGTGCGGATAGTGGGGGGAGTAGCGACGCCATCTGTGCATTTACGCACTCAGCAGGTCAGTCGGCATCAAGCCGTGGTCGAGTGAACGTCGTACCTGCACTAGTTTAGTTTGTGCGGCAGTTTGAAATGTGTGCTGCAATAGAAAACCCCGCTAAATGTGAGGTGCGTGCTGTTATAAGGTTTTTTACAGCCAAAGGATATTCTGCAGCAGCTGTTCATCGTAAGCTTTGTGCCGTGTACGGTCCAAGAGTTATGAGTGAAGGAGTTGTCAGTGAATGGGTACGTTTATTTAAAAGTGGACGAGAAAACGTGCATGATGAAAAGAGGAGTGGTAGATCATCATTGGTGACTGACGAACTCGTTCAGACAGTTCAAAGCTTGTGAAGAGGTACGATAAGTGCCTCAATCGCTATGGAGACTATGTAAAAAAATAGTGCAAAGATGTAGTTTTAAGATGTATATATTAAAATATTTTTATTTAACTTGGTGTATTTTTTTAAATCAACCGGAGGCTACTTTCTGAACTGTCCTCGTATATAGGGCGTTTCAAGTAGACTATTGAGATAAAAATTGTACATTACAGTCTTTTGATATTCTTTCCTTGTTTTCTAGTATTTGGCAACTTGTACCAAACTGTCATGACGACATAGCTATGAAGAAATCGCAATTTGTGTAGATATTTACTTAGTTTTGCGAGGAGAATAATTAAAATAGTGTTCTGTGTTTTAGTGACAATAATAATAAAATAACAAAAATTATTTCTATAATTGACTAATAATTTTACAAAGAGTCATACGTAATTTTATATTCTAGGTATGAATAACATTTTGTTTTTTATAAAAAAAAAATTAAATCAGTCCTGAAAAGGTTGAACCTTTTTATCACAGATAGATAGGATTCGCAAAATTTATGTATAACTGTTATTATTGTAATATTTTATTATAATATAATAATATGACATATTATTTATAGTTATGAAACAGTTATTAAATGGTTAATTAATTGTAACTTTTGTTGTGTGTAGTATAAGCTAAGTCGTATATTCGTATAATTAGCAGACTCGAATAGTCTAGTAGTTGTCGTTCGACCTTAGTACGCATAGCACCCGGATTCAAGTCTTGCTAGCACCAAGGATCGTTACTTCTTTTCTCACGTGACACAACAAAAACTTATTACTTAAGTCATTTAAGTTTGCTTTTGATAGAGTAAATGGAAAATAATTAAAGGAGGATCAATGAAGCTTAAAGAAATTATTTTAAGTTCTATGTAACACACGCCCCTTAAAGCTTATACAAAAGTATTTGTAAACTTTAGTCTTAAGTATCTTTATGTTATTACCTAAAATAACATGTCTAAAACGTTGTACTTATAAATTTAAAATTGATTTACATTAAGTAATTTTTCCAATTAATTGAATTGTTTAAAAAACACAATTTATTTATAAACAATTTACTGTGAAATTTGTCAAATTACTCTCAATTATAATATTGCAATTGTTTCTATATTTACAAAGCAAGTTATTAAGTAATATTGTAACTGAATCATTTCACAAGAACAAAATAGACGAAGCGAAATAAATGCAATTAAAAGTCTTGTATGTTTGACAGATATGTCTAAAATTAAATTGAAGAAAATTTAAGGTATGTTACGAACGCACAGTCTGCATTAATTAAACACACCGTAAAAAATATCTCATAAATTTATTCATATGGTAAGAGTTATGTACAATTTTAGTTTAAGTACACTACAATTTCCAAAAAGAAACAAACTTCTAATGTTTCGAAACCTTATTAAGTGTTGAGTGTGCTCCAATATAAGCATGTTTTAAAAATTTAAATAAATTTAAAGTTTTTGAACTGAAAATATAAAAATATTGGAAATTTTATATTTAGGCTGCGTTCACAAATTTCAATTGTAAAGTAACTTTTACATTACATTCGTTGACAAATAGATTGTAAACTTTACAATCGTTCACAAAATAATTGTAACTACTTTGTTCTATATTTTATTACAAAATTCTACAAAGGAATTCGATTGCAGAAACAAGTGCTTATTCTGTGGTATATTGTTTTTTTCGTATTCACAGCCCAAAAATTTTGTAATTTACTTTACTTTACATTACAATAATTTACAATTGAAATTTGTGAACGCAGCCTTAAAGTAACTCGATAAGTATTTTTTAGGGAAAAAATCCTGTTTTTGGTAGTTCAAAGGGGTTAAACCCTTTTATTTTTCGTCATATTTTAAAACTATACAGTATGTATAAATTAAACATTTATTAACCACAATTAAATAGTTTTAAAGCTGTTGGAGTAACATAGGTACTTACACATATATGTGTACATAACATATTCGAATACTTATTCAGATATTTAGAACCCATTGTAATCTACTCGAGTAACTAATATACGTTCTCCTTTCAGTATTAAGAAAGGTAATAATAAGTTGCTTTAAAATACGCGTTTTAAACTTTTTTTTAAAACAAAAATTGTATTATTTTTTAAGGAAACCACCAGTACTTGAAATTACCCTCAAATGAGAGAAATTCAATTCTCACCCTCTAAATAAATAAAGTCAAATGAAGCAAAATTAAGAGGTGAAATGTTCAAATACACTAGTATTTTTTTTTCTTTTAAATAATTTCTTAATTAATTAAATTAACATAATGAACATATAGTACGGTACGGATAAGAAGGATGGTCTTATTAGGGAATTTATTTTAATTAAACACTAAGTGCCCTTAATTAAAATGACAATTTCGCAAGAATTCTCCAGACATTTGTTTGCAATATAAAGTCGTTGAAATTTTCATAAAATTTGGTCTTATTAGACGTATTAAAAGTACTTAAAAAGTCTTATACGTACATGATTAATTGTTATTGCCACTTTATTTTTAGCCACTAACTTATTCTGCATTATTTATATTTTCACGCAAAAACTATCACGTTTTTCTATATGTGGTAATAAATAGGTACACTGGTACTTTTCGATTTCTAAAGATGAGGTACTTGTTAAATTAGTACCTATTTTCAATACACATAGACACACACATGCACGTACACAGTACCGAAATTGAGGAAAACACTGTTAACTTGCACAGCTTTCTATAGTCGACTGACTGTTTCTGTTATAGCAGTACGCTTTTTTATATAATGAAAGCGCGTAGAAACGACAACAGATTCCTGCAGGATTAGGGAGAGTGTATATCTCTGTGTGTGTGAGAAAAATTGTGGAGAGCCTCAAACGTGAAGAAAACAGAACGCAAAGGAAATGCTTTCAAATTGCTACTCTGTTTCGCATAAATAAGTTACGAAAACAGGCCTAAATTGCTCCCTTAGCTACCACCAAATCGCCACTAATTCTAGGGGTAGTTGTATTGTTATGTTTTAGAATAATTATTACTTTATAGCTGCTATATTATTAATTTTTTCGCTTATTTTATTGCAAAAATGTATAAGAGTTATAAAATGACATGTAGCAAAATAATAAATTGATAAAACTTTTTCGATTGCTTTCAGTGCGACGGGTCTCATATAAGACTTATGTAGCGAACTTTTTAAAAGCTTTAAAGTCAAATTCCGCATAAAATATGTTAAAAACTCGTACAGCATTGTCTTCTCTTTTAGCACTATTTCGTAACGAATTTGTGCCTTTTTCATGTTATTTAGTATTAAACCGTTTCTTTTTGAATGCAAAAATTACTAGGAAAAGATAGGGAAATGGCGTCCTTTTTAAACCGATCGGATTACATTTTATTCGACCAATAGTACAAGACGCTAAATCTTTGAACTCCACAATTCATTTTTTGTTCTGTGAAGTGAATATCATCATAGGTTGCATTCACTAATTAAGGGTTTTACTCTTTTTGAGTAAATTTTCCTACACTATTCGTTCACTATTTCATAGTTTTACGTTATTGAGTAAAACACCGAATGTT
>AGDA01042919.1:0-13363 GCA_000281935.1 Mengenilla moldrzyki | reverse complement strand
GCGGGCTGACGTTACCAAAATATCAACTGGGCAGTTAGAGTCGTCAAGTGCGCTTTGTCGGGTTTTTTTGAGGAACATAACCGTAAGAAGGCATAAAAATTTTAAAAATATTAAAGGCAAAGTGTGACACAAAAAAGATTAGTAAACACTGTCCTATGGTAACTGAAGGTGAAAAATGGGTCACATTCAACAAAATTGTACGAAAACGATAATAATCAAAATGCAGTGAAGTAGATCAAACGGTGGCTAAACGAAGACTAAGAAGAATTGTGTTCTATTAGGACAACGTCAAGCCACACACGTCTGAAGTGATTCTACGTAAATTCTTAGGGTTTCTTAGGGAAAATTTAATGCATCCAACATAAAGTCCGAAAGTGACACCAAACGATTATCTATTTTTTCTAGCATTGCAAAACTTCCCATGGATAAGATTTTCGAATCAAGGTTATGAAACAATTCTCACTAACGAGAACCAAAACTCCTATGAGAGAAGCATTATGTAATTACAATTAAAATGGCAATAATCTAACAAACTGGTGGACATTTGATTCAAATCGAAAAATCCAAAGCATGTTAAATAAAATCTTGAATTTGACGCAAAAGTGTAATGGATTTCTTTCACCTCAGCCTAATATTAACAAGACACTGAAGGTAAACCTTTATGCGATCAACCAAGAGCCAATAAATTTCTAAATCAGGGGCTGTGCAGATATGTCTCAAATTGTACATGATCACTAAATCTCATAAGTTTACAATACGTATTCTTTTTGCTAACCACTCAAATATATTGGCATATTCATGCTCATAGATGGTTTATCATATTCAGTTACTCTTTTTCACAAAAATAATAGCGTGTGTTCTTATGTGTGTTTAAAAGTTCAATTTTATATTATAACCTTTCAGGTAGTGCAACGATTCCACTGTCTAGAGGTTTTCGATGAATTCCAGTAATTTATTATTATTATTATTAACAACTTATGATTAAGTAAACGTTTGTTTGAATATTTTAACACTTCGACAGTCAAGAGAACATCGATGTTATTTGTTTTCTCTTTATAAGATAATGTGTATAATATTCCACATTATAAAGTATTAAAATAAAATATATTCGAATTACTTAATTCTAATTTTGCTTCATTACATAATTGTTCTGTATAAACGGTTTTTTTTTCGTTTTTGTTTTTTTCATGCATTACCCATGTAAAGTCGAGTTAGCAGCTAGTTATTTCCTTAAAAAAGCAATTTTTGCGAATTTAAATTAATTTAATTTACAATTAAATAATAAAAATCGAAATTGCGCGTTTACAAGGAAATTGATCGTACAAAAGTCAAGTTGAGGTATTCCTTTAGAATTTTTCTAAAATAGTAGTAGTTGGTGGGGAATTATCACAAAAAAGATTTTTGTCACTGTTCGTAAAGCAGTTTAGATTACTACTAGATGAACAAGCCAATGACTCATTACTAAATCCGAGACTGTTAAAGTTGGAAGAAATGGCAGTGTTAATTGAATAGTTATGATGATGATCATCATCGTCGAAAAATTTCTCAAAAATGCTATGCGACTCTGACAACTTGTCCAACGCTTTCACATCATCTTCATTGACATCTTTCAGTACCTGTTCAATGTCAATTTGGGAATCATAATCATTACCATTTTGATTCTCTATAAGGAATAAAACAAAATTAAAAATGTGTATTGAGTAAATTTTATTGAAATTATAGTTGAAATTTTCTATTAAAACTGTTTATAATTAATCCAGTCGCAAAAGCAGATTATGTCACAAATGAACTGAAATTTGTCTACACGTTATTTAATAGTTATGAATTTTTTTATTATTATACAAAAGCGTTTATTCGAAATAACTGGGAGACAAAACTTTAGAGTAGATTGCAAATTTGCTAAGTGTTTTGATTCTAATCATGCTAAACTTGTTTATTCCCATATTTTTTCCTAAAGTTGCACTTGAAACAATTTTTCAACGATTTTTATGACGGTTATTAACAAAAACATTTTTCCGAATGTAACTTTTTCATAAACTTTTTCAAAAATGTATTTTTATAGGATCAGATATTCGATGTTTTTACGGCAATGATAAAAAATAAAATGAAAAAAACTCAAACAAATGCGGCTAAAAACGAAACTTGAGGAATAATCAGATTCAAATTCATTGAAAATAATCTTTCGATGTCTTTAAAACAATCAAAACCAAATGGTTAGATAAATTGATGAAGCATTTTAATTACACTTAATAAGCTCTGTTCGCTCAATGAAACTTGGTTCCTTCAATAAAGAAAAGGAAACTGATGCTTGTTTTTTTTACTATTTACTGGTTGAAAGTACTAACCATATTTTAGTTGATGAATAATAAGAATGATTAGCCTCGTAAAGTTGATAAATATAAAACTCTAAAGTAACACAATATTCTAAAATTGTTAGGATTTTAATTTAAAAAAATCACAAACGTCTATTTAAACTATTGAATACTAATTATTTTATTAAATTGTCTAGAAAAGAATGCAGGTTTTTACCTTATATATTTAAAACATTAAACTCAACTCAAGAGGAATTTTATTAATCAGAGTAAGCGCCGGGAGAATTAAAGCGTTTTTGAGAATGATATTTAGATTTATGCCGGTAAAATGGAATTCCAGAATTCTAGATATGATAAAGTTGTCACATGCGCGTTTAGTCTCTTAATGGCTTCTGAAGCATTCCTTCTGCAAAAATTATTAAATTCTTTGAAAAAGTAATAATCAGGTGGCGAGAGCTCAAATATATATGTGGAATAAAAGCGAGTCTCATAATCCAATTCGTTAAGTTTCTGTAAGATCGATTATGCAATGTGCGGCCAAATATTGTGAAAAAGAACTGATCACTTTCTATTGACCAGTATCAGCCCCATGTGTTACAATGTTTGGTGCATTGTAAACAGTATTGATCCGCCATAGTTGTTTAGCCAAGATTTAGGAAATTGCGGTGGATGAGATTGAGCGCAAACAACCAAATAGTAATCATGATTTTATTCTGATCCAAATTTAGCTTTGGAAATTGTTTTAGTACTTGATTATGGTCTAGCCATCACATCACAATTTTTCATCGCACGTAACAATTCGATCAAGAAACGGATCGTTTTTAATGTAAAGAAGAAAGGCAGGTGATACTTAAAAGCATTGATTTTTTTTGTTTTTCGCTCAATTCGTGTGATATCTACTTATCGAGTTTTTTTAGACTTTCTTATACTATTCCAATGTAATTGGAAATTGTTGTTTTGGCTAGACTACTAAAAATTTATAGAAAAAATAAACAACTAAAAAACCTGCATTATTTTCTGAACAACCTAATTATTATGACTCAATTAAAAAAATAATCCGAACACAAAAATTCCAGATTAAAAAACATTTGAAAACTTACCGGAAAATAAGTCGAATGCGTTAATAGGCAAATGATTTAAAATATTTGCGATATCAGTCTCTTCTAAAAAGTTTGACGATTGATTACTTAGCACTTGATCGTTTATAAATTCTAAATTTATTTCATTGTCATTAAGCAAATTACTGTCGATCTCCACTTTCTCATTGTTAACTAAATTTGATAGCATATATTACATATTATAATTTTATAATATAATCAGTGATTGTTTTGAATTTAATTATTCTAAATATTAATAGTATTAGATGCTGTACATAACAAAAAATTATGAAAATGACTTATAAGGTATGCATATTATAATTTAATATAAAATCAAGTAATATTAGATTAACACATTGTAATGATTTTAAAAATTGTATTATCTTTGAAATACTTTTTTCTTAATTTTATTTTCTCAAAGTGTTTATTAGTAAATTATATAAAAATATTAATATGTTTAATGTTTAACCGCACAGTTAAACTGGCTTGATAGTTCATAGGCTGTATTAATAAGAAAATCTTGAAATTCAAATATAAAACTAGTTAGTTAGCATTTTTATATGTAATCGAAATCCAGAATAATTTGAAAAGTTTTAAGATCAGCTTGATCATATCTTCAACCCTGATTATATTCATATGTTTAGTACCGATTTGTTTGTCCTCAATACCATTGAACACTTTTGTACTATCATTGCTAAAACTGTTGCTAAGAAGCACATTGGACACATTGTTCTTTGATATAAGTGATTTTGAGGAATATCGAATAGGTGTAGAGACGTCAGTTGTGCTGTTTACAACAATCACATCATGATCTGTTGTTGTACTAACAAAACCGTTCTCTAGAACATCCTTTTTCCGTTTTACGAATTTATCTAATTTCAAAGTTGTTGAATCTATAGCGTTTTGAGTTTCAAATGTCATTGATCCATTTGATGCATTTTTGGCTCTTTTTGGCTTATAGTTTTTCTTTTCGCTAAAAGTTTTATCCTAAAACGCAAAATATGTAATATAAGTTTTTGTATAATACAATTTATTATACGAAGCATAAGTCGTGTTCAAAAAGTCTATCCTGTTCGAGACAGAGTTGAAAAGTACTTTTTTAAACTTACTCAGTCTTGTACAAAAACATAGGAATTGAGTAATTCTAAGTATGGCGTAAAATTGTCCTGTTTGGGACAGACTTTTTGAACACGACTATAAGTACTGAAAAACATAATTTGAAATAAATTTGAGTATAATTATAATTTCTGAATACCTAATTATTAATGAATAAATGTCATATCAAATTAGATGTATTTGCTAATGTACATTTACACAATTAAATAAAAATTTATATTTTTGTGCCTTTCTAGGTTGCATTCAGAAGTTCGGTCAAGTGTGCAATTGGTCTAGTGCAAGATTAATCCAGCAAAGAGTTAGTATATTGTAAAATTAAACCGGTCGTTTTTTCAAGCACAGAAATTTTCATTTTATTTTCTCACAAAGCACCAAAATTCTTTTTTAAATGAGAAAAATCCTATTAAAAAAAGACCGAAACGAAGTGATAAATAAATGGCGTTTCAAGTAAAATCCAAAAAATAGTTGAACACGGATCAATTTTTTAAAAAAATTTTGGACAAAAAGTGTAATTTTTTCACACCTTTTCTACTCAAATCCAAATTCCTGAATGCAATTTTAATACATAAAATAATACAAAAAAAAAAAAATAAATCAGTAACGTACTCATGTACAATTTGACATTCTTCTAGACATAAGTATAAGCGTTATTAAGAATTTTTAAAAATATCCATTTTGAATCAACGTAAATATATTTTACCAATTTTCAATATTATTTTGAACTTGTATTTGAACTGTACAAGTTTATATAAATTTATTAAGCCAAATTGACCAATAATTGTTTGTAGCAATAGGTATATTTGACATGAATTTGGGTAAAATTTGTAAATTGTTAGTTTTGTGTTAAATTTGACAGGTTTTGGCACATGACTAAAATCAATTGATCATTATGCTTTTGTGATATTTACAAGTGTATATATAAAAAAAAATAAAATAAAAATTGTAAACTTTAAAACGAAAGTGTTGATGTTAAAAAAAAACAGTTAAGAAATTTTAACAGAGACTTAATATTGATCAAACACTAAAGATAAAATAATCACCTTGATTTAAAAAAAATTTTAATTGTGTAACGATTTTTTAAAAATAGCGGTAAAAATAAATATACGGGACAGATTACAATAAAACATTAGATAATTTCAGAAAATAAAAAAAAAATATATTTTTTTAAATTGTATGATAACTTCAGGCGTCTTAGTACAGAAAAAAGACAGCTTTTTGGTCTACTATAACTGTTATATGTATATTTCTTATGTAAATAAAAAAATACGATAACGAGAAACTTTAAAATAGTTATCTTAAAATTTTACTACACGATTAAAATTTCTCTTACAACAAGATTGGCTACCTTTTTTGAAAGTTTTGTTGCTTTAACAATACGACTAGTATTAATAGAGCGGTTCAAGTCACGTCTACTGTTATGAATAATACTGCTGATAGAAGATCTTGAACCGTTGTTCTGATAGGAAAATGACGGAGATGAATTTCGATCAACAAAACGATGCTGATAACAATAATTTAAAGAGGACACGATCATTTTTTGACAGGATTCGAATTTACAAAAATGAGATTTGCCTGTATTTCTCGAGCTCCAACCGGTTCCACTATTATTAATGTCGCCGCTAATATTACCACTGACTGCGGAACAATTTCGTTCGGAAATCGTTTCAACGTCATCTGCCGCGTCTGACTCCGACCATTCGGATAATGTCAATCGTACTGATCTTGGTCTTTTCCAATCCAACTACAAATTTATAAAATAATATAAATCAATCATTAGCATACAAGTATTGTTTATTGTATTAAATATAAAATTATAAAGAAAAGATACCGGTTTGATCTAATTATGTTCCTATATAAAGTTATGAATGCTGAAGGAATTATGTTACTGTCACAGAACAAAGTTATAATTGCAATTTAGTAATCAATATAGTAACATAGATTTTTTAATAATAACTTCAATACATTTTTTATAATGTCATGATAATAAGAACAAAATGTGTTGACTAAACATGTTACCACAAAATCACAGAAACGTTACTATTATAAAAATATGACATATGTTACATAATTTACATTGACGTAATAAAGTTAGTCAAGCGAGTAGTTATAAATTCAGTTAAAAAAAACAAAATTTAGAAATGCCGAAATCACACTGCCAATAAAGTCAAATAAAACTTTAAAGCTACTAATAATAGTGAATTCGTTTGTATAAAGACACATTCGGAAGCTCAATAAGTCAGTTATATTACTAAATATTTCGATCAAAATCATGAGTAAGCTGACAATGTAAAAACATTGTATGTTTAATTTAATCTATTAATTAACTTTAAATATGTTATGTTCAATGAGAAAAGCAGCTACAGCCTAACAAGTTGTAAGTATGTGTAGCTTGCTTTGAACTGCATATAACAAAAATAAATGAGATATTTTTCTTCATAGACCACAAAATTATCTAATAAATTCATTAATCATAAAAATATTTCACTAAAGGTGTTTTGGTGAACCTACTTTCAACAGAAGTATTACTTACGTTATAGATTGCTTTCCATCACAGAAAGTTATTCAACTATCCTTGTGTTAGTAAACATATCTTTTATAATAAAATGATTTATTTAGAATATTACCAATTTCTTATTTTAAAACTTTACTATTTAAGCATAAAAAACAGTATTAATATACACACCAGAGAAAAGATAAAAAGAAACGCTACGCTTTCACTTTTTTTATAAATCAGATTTACTTCTATGTTATTGTATGCATTTAAGGTTATCATTTTATATTTATTTGTTTTTAATAAAATTATGAATAAACTTGATATTTCTTTAAATTCAAAAGTACGTAAGCGACGAACAAGCCGCTCTATTGTGGAAAAGCATTAAAAGTGATACTCCAGTACCAAACAATTAAATTTTCCAAAAAGTTTTGTATAAGTTCGAGTAAATTTATCAACACAATTTATTAACCGAACTCTATTTTAAGAAAGGTTTACCAAAATGTCTTAAAGTAGTTAATTTTTCAAATACATTTCAATTATCAAGCAATTCAAAAAATACGAAATTTAATGTTGTGTAGTTCAACGTTTAACAGGATAAAAACACATTTAACAAAAAGTAATATTAAACACCCAAAAGACAACTATAAATATGTTTAAAAAAATTACCAATTGCTTTTATACTTAGCAATAGATTAATTAAAATAACAAAGTGACAAATGTATATGCAGTATAACAAAATTTGTAAGTCGGCGATTGAAAATTTTTATAAATACAATAAATTTTCAAATACATAAAATATTTGCATTGCATATATAATTAATTTATTATTTTAATAAAATTTTCGCTCAATGTAGTTTTAATTAATCATATTTTTTTTGTCAAAAAGATATTTATTTAATCAGGAAGAATCACATAAAGAATCATATAAAGTTTATTTCAAAATATTATAAACTTTAGACAGTGGTGAATGGGAGAAAAAGGTAGACGAACTTAAAAGTCAACGAAATATCGGTGGACATAGCAGATAAGGTTCTTATTCGCTGATTGTCAATTAAAAAATATAATGCACACATAAACGTATAAACGCATGAACTGCTCATTTTAAAATATATTATTAGCTTTTTTTAAATGTACAAAACTTCTGAATTAAAAATATAAACAATTGAAGAAAATCATCAATCTAATGAATTTTAAAAACTTTAAAAGTTTAAAAAAGTTAACGATTCCTTTAGTTTGTGTAGTCAATGTTCTTAAGCATTCGCAATAGTAGCTAGAGACATATATGTGTCATTAGATAACACAGAAAGCAACTAAGCATGCAACTTTTCAATAAGAGTTCCGAAAATTTTATTACATTTATTCTATTAGGAAATGCTTTTGCACAAATGCATTGAAATTAATATTATTTTCGATTAATTACATTGTTTATGATAATTAAAATTTTACTAAAGATTTCAAATAATATTTTATTTGAGTCTAATCAAAAAAAAAATCGCAAAAGATACTTTGAATCACTACTTCTATATCAATTGAAGTTAACTCAATTTGTAATATAAAATTAACATACGATTTTACGATTTTCGACAATCTGTTGCAACTGTCGCTTTAAATCTTCACCGATTGCAAACAGTCGTGCATTACGTGCACATGATTTCAACTCGAGCGGTTTCAAAAACCAATACTGCTGAAAAACTGGCTCGTATAGTTCTCTATCCGAAATTTGATCGGATTCTGAACAAAACTGAGTGAGACCAGTTTCTGGTTCCAATCGACTCCAAAAACTGTTATCATCAAAATCCGAATTTGATATCCTCTCTAATGATTCATGATACAACCAATTGTACGAATCACCTATGTTATTTTTAACCACTTTATTACATGCAATTTTGGTTTTCTTGTTCTTCGCTAAGCTTCCTATTTTATCAGCTTTTACATGCTTCGTTCTTGTTGTCGTTTTTACAGATGACTTAATATTCGTAGATGACGTTGTTATCGATACACTTTCAGGCCTTAAGATCTTCGATTTCACCACTGAAACTGTAGTTGCTTTAGATGTGTTAGATGATGTTTTAACAACTGTAGGCAATTTGTTATTTATTAAGACGACGGCTGGTGATCGTAAGGTTGCGTCACCGTTTTGAAATCGTTTCGGGATTAATTGCGATACATCGATTTCTTCGTTTGATCCATATGTTTGAACGGATGCAAAACCGTTGGTTTTCGGCTCATAAGCGTAGTTGACGCGATGACTTTGAGCATTGTTCAGATGACTTAGCGTTTTCTTGGAAAAGATCGAACAATTGCTAAGAGAACCGGATTCCAGCAACGGAGCATGATCGTCTTGTTTGACCAAGTTTATGTTACAAATAGAATTTGTTTTCGGCGTCATGATTTTCGTTAAATTCTCATTATTACGCACCATAATTTCGATTGATTGCCTAAAATTTAAATTGATTTCATTAATCGCATCTCATTTATATTACTTCATATCCTTAAATTATAAATTTTAAAACGACAAATAAAAAGTAATTTGAAATTGCGTTTTTACTACTGAAAGTTTTTAAAACTTGTTCTTTCTGAGGAAATAAAAGATAATGTGAGATATAATTTCTTCTTATCACTTTAAGGCATGTTCAAATAAAAATGTCGATTAAATTTATACTTCCAAGCTTATAATAAATATGTCATTAGTAATTTGAATATATTAGATATATGAATAGCCTTAGGCAAAAAATATATACAAAAGTATTGTAACACCCACTCCTCTAAAACCGTAACGTAACGACGAAAAACGAGCGGCGCACTGGTTTCGTTTCTCGTCATGAAAATAAGGGATGAATTCCACCATGTGCACTGGGAAGTTGAAGCGTATAAAGCGCGTGCATTTTTCATTATAAGGGAGATCGACTTTTGATTTCTAACTGAAAAGAACTCTGAAGAGTTCTAAGCAGTTGCGATACTGTGGATCGCTATATGCGAGACTGCTCGGTCGAGACCGGCACCACAAGCACTCCTGTACAGTCGATTCTCCCACTGATCATTGATCAATTAATGTTTAGTTGATACGCTAAACATATTAGTAATCATCAATGTTAACTCTGTTAACAGATTACTTTCATGGGTTGCTTTCGCATCCATACTTAAGATCCGATGAGGGTTTCAGAAAGGTCAGAGGACTTCTCCCAGCAGGTATCACTTGCTAGCTTTTGCTTTGATAGCCGCTTTTGGTATCTCGCAACCACCGATTCTGTTTACTGACTTTTTGCTTCGCTAGCCATTCACAGAATTAGTAATTCGATATTATTTTCTAGCTTTTTGCTATGCTAGCCGCAAATTGTATTAAATGGGCACCGGCATAATATACTGGCTTTTGCTTTACTAGCCGTTAACTATGTAAGGTATTCAACGAATTGGTGCACTGGCTTTTTGCTTGGCTAGCCGTCCACCGGCCTTCATCAGGCAGAATCGGTTGGGTTTTGTAAACTCTTTTCGACAGTTAAAAGGGCCAAATTTCAATGAAGTTCAATATACGTCTCAGGTTCTATGAGTGGGATGAAATAAAATGAGGCAATTCAGTATGAGAAAGTCATTAATCGGCTATAACACTCTTGTATTGTCTATGGTTTGAAGTGATGTCTGCGCACAAATTAAAAGAACCTAAATCCTACTTAACATTCTGCTTCGGTAGGGAAGCAGAAAAGTGGGGACCGTTACAGTATGTAGTAATATTTTTAAACCAAACGAAATTATAAATAAAAAAATTAGGTGTAGTTTTTAAGATTTTTATTTTGGTTTTGATTAGTTCACATCACATATTTTCAAATATTGATTTTAAGTTAATTATCTTATTAATATTACGCCTATATCTTTCTTTATCACCGCAATAAATTTTCTTTATACAAAATTGAACTTTATTAAACACAAAAAATTCCCTTTTAGAAACAAAATTTAAGTATAAATTCAAGTTTTTTTACAACTTTACCTCCTTCTATAAATTCGCTATCATGGAATGTATATTTTCCTCACTTGATAACATTAAATAAAAACTGTACGTATAATATCATAAAAAACTGATATCACAAAAGTTGCTACAATAATATTACATATATATATAAATAATATTTTTTTAAATATGTAACATAATAAAAACATCAATAGCTTTAAATTATTATTTATCATAATTTTCATACTGTGAAAACATAAAAAGGCATGTAATAAATAAAATAGTTTTATTTTGATATAAAAATTTGTTTAATAAAAATTTTTATAATTTTTAATATTATAACCTTTTAAATAATAGTAAAAGAAGCATAATTAATGTACCTTTAGAGATTTAATTTTAAAATCATATAACATATAAATAGAACTTCAAATAAGCTTGTCACTTGAAATAACATAAAACTTAATCAATTTTTTCATTGTAACTTTATCGTTTACAAGATTAAGAATTTTACTAAAATAATATTTAAAATTTTAAATTTCATTTAACATTTGAGAAAACAGATGGAAATAAATTTATAGTTATTAGTGTTAATAAATATAATGATAAAACAATAATTGTAATAAATCTGCAATACTTATTTAAACTATTCTACTCCTTATGTATAGATATTAGCATTTTCTACGTAATATTTTTTATATTACTGTAATATAAATGCATTACCTAAGTTTGTTACTAAAAAGATACAATAAACTTGATATTGCACAAATGAACTCTTTATTATATAATATACAATACTTTTTACATTATTTGGTAGCACTGACATGATATTGGTCAAACCGGATAAAAAATAACTATTTTAAATCCGGAGTGAGCAACTTGCTGCCTTCGAATCATATATGAGCCGCAAAGCGTTGATTTATAGTACAGATATTCTCATAATAATACAGTAAGTTCTAAAAAATTAATGCGTTTTGTTCCAGTAAGCTAAATTTTCCATTAAAATCTTCAAATATAAATATTGGTTTTCTTTTTTTTGTACGTAATCTATTTTTTTAATATTTTGTGCTTCATTATCTCATATTTATGACTATAATTTTATACATAAACTTTTTGACCCACCAAAAGAATCAAAATTTGGACAGAGCTGTTGTTAAAAAAGGTTACTCACCCCCGTATTAAATAACATTTTTTAAAAGAAAACCTAATGATTTTAGCAACGCTTAGTAAATCCGATTTTATTATTTTCAATTAGTTGAGGCCAGTGTTTTCGTTATTTTTCTAAAACTGAACTGAATTCCGAAGCCGGAATCCGGTAAATAGAATTAAGAAAATAATTAATAATAATACCGGCTACTTTCCTGCATCAAGCTTGGAGTTTTTCACGACATATCGGGAAACGATCCGTGACTAATCCTGAGATCCTTAATAGGGAAAAATGTTGATTTTAAACAACATTAAGTTGACAAAATTAATAAATTTAAAACATACTTACTGTTTTTCGATAAATGCATATAAAGTTTATAGCAAAAAACCTAAATTGCGATTGAATTAACGCATAAGTGATCGGTTCCGGATTTTAAAAAATACGTTTCAGTCACCGTTGGAAGTGACAACTCGGTCAAAGACCGACTACATATGTCACTCCGAAACAAAATTCGCCCCGCTCGATTAAAATTAGCGAGATAAAAGATAAAAACAATATTAAGAATTTTGGCTTTTAAGTTCACAGACTAAGATACAACTGATATTTTATTATAAAATTTTCTGTAGTGAGTTTTAGATCTGTTAAGTATACACTGTTGTCAAAGCAAAAAATTAAACGACTCAATAAACGCGTTTTCAAGAATACAGGGCGTTTTTTTTTTTTTTAATTGTACTGAGTTTTGTGACAAGTAAAAGTTGTCTTCGCATTTGAGTCGTAAAACTTTACAACTCTGTTTATACATAAGGAAGAAGTACTTATGAGTCAACGATCTTTATTTGAGTGTAAAAATTGCAGGTAGTTCGAAAATACTCAGTTTCTTATTTTTCCTTCATTCGCAAAAGAAAACTTGAAAAATTTCCTTTTTACTTCAGAAATAACTTTTATGCCATAATTTTTTTCTCTTTAAAACTATTAGCATGGAGATATCTTATCATTTGTTTTTGTTTTCAAGTGTAATTTCCCTACGTGCCACATATATTAGTAATATTACTAATATTAAAGTAATATTACCTTAATATTGTATGCAGCCTAAATTTAATATTATATTTAGGTTACATGCAATATTAAGGTAATATTACGTGTTTTATGAACCAGACTGATGTTATTAGTCTATTTAAAAATCATAAAATCATACAAATAATGCAAGCCGCAAGCTACAGTGAGAGTAAGAAGAAAAGTACGCCGAAACAATCTAGG
>AGDA01042882.1:0-10316 GCA_000281935.1 Mengenilla moldrzyki | reverse complement strand
CGGCAAAAATACACGAAAACTCATGTTTTAAGGATAGAACAATCTGTATTGTAGCATCTCTTGTTTGCTACAGTTTGGTAGATAACAGATGCCGCTGTTGCAAAAATACCGATTTAAAAAAATAAAAATAATCTCACCCCACTCAATGAAATTTTCCTCTCTGAAACAGCAAGTATAAAGAAGGCACCGCTTCGCTATTCCCATGGACATCTTTCCTTGATGTATCGTAGAAGTTTGTCGTTGCTAACTGACACATGATTTTAGGTGATCTTGACAAACTAGCTTCAATCGGTTGCTGGGTATCACCCACACCTAAATTCCTAAAATTCTTTTTAAATAATCGAAGGACCACTTTATCCGTTGAGAAATGGGGAAGTACTGATAATCATGCATATAGGCGGCAAGAACTCCGAGTAGATATACGAAATGCATGTTGTAGATCGTTAAAATACGACATTGCTCAGAGGATGTCGGTAGACGGTAATATTTCGTATAACCAAACATAGGTCTACATGCTTTTGCTTTGCTAGCTGTTGGTCATATCTCATAGATCATAATATAGCCGTACATGCTTCTGCTTTGCTAACTGTTGGTTATATTATGCAAATCTAAAAGACTTTTCAAATATTGTTTCAGTGAGTAATAACACTATAATTCGTTGGTCTTTAAAGATCGATTTCAAGAATTTGAAATCATACCGAACGAAAAGATGATCATGCAGACCCTACACCATTTGATGCGTATTAAATATCATTATTTGATGCTTAGAAATAAAAGTTGCCCATAAATCCAAAAACCTTTAGCATCTCATCTAAACAATATAGTGGTTTGAGCATCTGATCAAATTAGAATTAAGTAGGTATCGTTACAATATAAATGAAATTTCTCGGAGAATTTAACACGATAATTTGGTCTTAGAATTATTGAAAATCTAAATTATAACTCAAGAAATCGTTTAAGCTGTTTTTGAAATCTTATTTGATAAAAAAATATAAGATTTTTTTGTATATATATGCGCAATTATTTTTTGCCATTATAGGAATAAATGATTTAAATTTAGTACTTATAACTTTTATTGAGTTTCATTAAAAAAATGGGGAATGAAAACATAGAAAATTAAAAAACAAATAGTAGTAAATTTATTTTATAAATTTCAGTTAAATATATAATTATTCCCAAAAAATTATATTGTCTTAAATCTATGGAAAATTTTTCGTAATTTCTGTAAACTTTTAGTAAAAAAATAAATAATACTCAAATATTTAAATTTGGATTTTTAGTAACAAATTAAAATGATTCTCATAAAATCTTTTTTAATATTTATTGGTTCTATCCTTCTGACGAATGTATATGATATTTTTTAAACATTATTCTATATGTTTATTAAAAATCATTAGATGTTTAATTTTATTGCTAATTAAGTAACTAATTTGAACTATTTTAAGACTCAAAATGTATTCTTAATTAAAAATGCAAAAATTTTAATACTTATGTAAAGTTTTAAAAAATTTAAGCAGTAAACAATCGCCTTTTTTAACTATGTGCAATATTATACTGTTCTAATGACTTTAAACTAAATAATAACAGTTGAATAAGTGTGAATAAAATATTTATTTTATTCTAATGTTAAGCATATGTAAAAAAAGTTAAGTGCGATATTATTAAACCAGTATTACATATGAGTTTAAATAATGAAAATTTAACCAAAATTTTATATTTTGCATTCCATAGTTTTGCTATAGGAACTAATGATTGTAGTTCAGAAAGCATTTAAATTATATATATACATACTACAAGAAGATACATAGACATTTATAGGAATAATATCAATGGTTTTTATTAAATGACTTAAGAAGTAGTAAATTTTAGGTAAATGAACCTTTGACGATATAAAATTCTGTGGAATCTAAAGAATGCAAAAAGAGTTGTAATAGGAGATTATATAAATTAAGTGAACAATATTCTATCAATTAATTTAAAAAATCTCTCATACGGAAAGGAAAAATACAGTATGTTAGCCGTTTATTTACGATAGAGATAGCTTAATTTATTCATGAATACGCACTGCAGATTTTTAGTTTAAGAAGATTTAAAAACGATATTCAAGTGGTTAAAAGAAGACGAAAATAATAATAATCATAATAAAATATATTTTATATTCTGAAAACCCTCGATGCCGTTTCATTTTCACTGCTTTATCCAGTTTTCCTATTTTCCTTACACAATAGACATATATTTCTTTCTTATATACATACACGTACATTTTTTATTCTATTTTAAGAAACGTAGACCAATATACAACATTTAATATAAAAAAATGAAAAAGGGAAGAAAAATCGCGAAAACTGATCAATGAATATTGCCGTACTACGTCCGTGGCAAAAGGTGTCGTATTGTGGCTGATTGACATCGAAACGAGACCTGTTATCACCAATGTCCTAAAAAAGATTACCGTGTTAAAAAAAATCCGCATACCATCATAGATAAAACGTATGAAAATTAATTGCTATATTCGCGCAATAAATTAACAGTGCTGAGTTTCGAGTTTAACTACAATTGCTATCAGCAAAACAATGTGCATATGCTTTAAGAAAAAAAACAAGTAAAAATTATTTATTTTTTTAGGAAGTCTTTGGAGATATTTTTTGGCAAATTCTACAGACTTTTATTGCATCATTTTTCTTTGCATTATTGCGAAAAGCTTATTGACGTTTTTTCCTGTTATACTCGTTATTATATAATTGTATAATTTTTAATTTCACATATTACAAGCTTTTGAGACATGAACACGTACTTTAGTGTCTTTTTATACGGAAATTTATGCATTTTTTATTCTTATTTCTTCCATATTAAAAGAATGTTTTGTAAAATTGTATATTCATGTCTAAGCTATATGTAATTCTTTCTTTATTACGATAAAATGGTGGTTGGCAACAAGGGTCTTTTCGAACTTTGGTTCTGTATTAAAATTATTTTTAATATGTAATAATTTTTTTTGTGAAAAATATAAACCTTTCATATCCTTTTTTTAATTTTTAAGCTTATATTTTACCACTTATTTTTAAAAACATTTGTTTTAATAGTACACTTTTTTTAGAGATAATATCATTGATCAACGGATTTCTGAAAAGTAGGAGTGTTGTTCTATAAAAAGATATTCATTCTTTATTCAAATCACAGTTTTTTGTCCTCAATTTAGTGAAAATGTTAAAGTTTTAATTTTAAAATTCAGGTGTGACCAAATGTTTACTCCTTAGGGGCGATTTATTTTGTTAAATATAGATCTCGCGGGCGACTATGATCACGTTATGAACCGTTATGAATCGCTATGAACTACAGAATACCAAGATCGACAACGCGTCATGTAAAATTACGTATCATTTATATAGACGCTAGTTGTCGCTGCTATCTCTTTTCATTCTAAATATTAATATCACATTAATTTTACTTTCATTATACCGTTTCATCTCTGTTTATATTTCCTTTATGGTTAAAAACTTTGACCACCGCTTTAAAAAATGATTGCCGCTTTAAATCGTATACCAAATGGAAATGTTGGGGAATTCAGTTTGTTGTTTTTCGTTGCCGATCTGGGTAATCTGTGCTATGAATCCGTTAAAAAAGTTGTTACGAACTACTTTCAATACCTTTACGGTCAACCAGTCGATCTCGGCTGATGTCTTGGCGCCACCACTTGTGTAAGTAACGGGGTAAAATTATTCAAGAAAAGTAAAAAAGACGGTTTACAATAAGGTAAAAAAGAGCTAAAAGTATCATATCACTTTGTTCTTAAACGATCTTCGAAAACTTCCAACTATAATACCTCAACTTGAAGAAACTTGATGAAGTATTAATTTGTAATTTTTTTACTCAAATTTAAAGAAATTTTCATGTGACTTTAAAATCATGCTTATCAATAAAAATAAAAATTTAGTGAAAAAAAAGTAACAGAATTCAAATTTTAATGTTGGCTGTCTCAAAACTTAAACAAATTATACCATTTACATCTTCAATCACCTTAAAAATAGTTAGATGCTTGAAAATTAAAAAAGATGGGGTAAAAAATGAAAAAAGCCTCGTAATGCATCACGTTAAGGAAAAAAATAGAGCAGCGGTCGGAGAACCGGGGTAAATTACCCCAAATTGGGTAAAAATGAAATTTTTTGGAGTAAAAATGATGTTGAAAAAACATATAGCTTATTTACTTTAATATTTTCAACATTTTTTGCAATTATTTTTAATATTAAACTAAATGCGAATATATAGTTATGTTATGTTAGTTTACCGATACTACAGTTATACGTGTAAATATTAATACAATATTCATATTGATTTAATATAATATAAACACAAATATTATTTAATATTTATTTTCATATTCATCTAATATTAAAAAAAGTTCCTGAAATAATATTAAGATTATATTTAGTGAATATACATACAATATTCATTGTTTTCAAGATTAATGTGAAAGCATTTAAGCAGAAATGAAGTTCAAGTGACTTAAACCATAATAAAAAATTGAAACTAATAAATTCAACTTAAAAAATGCGTATGACAAGCTGAAATTCTCCATAATATTGGTCTCTTTGTTGCCTATAAGAATTAAAAGCCTTAAAAGTAAAAAAGTTTTAAGTACGCTAATTCGTGTTTAAATATTCAAAAAAAATAAAATATTATAGGGTAATGAGATCTTTTTAGAATAATTTACATAAAAATAAGGTATCTTACAGTCTTCGTAAGGTAATTTCTTATTTTTTTCCTATAAATATTATACACAAACAATTATTAATTAAAACTATGTTTTAATTATTTTTTAAACGACATCTATCAATAATAAACTTAATTTTATTATTTATTATCAGTAAAATTTTGAAATAAAAAATGAACAGAGATAATATGGCTAATAATGTGAACAAGTATCACAAATATATATTCTGGCATTGTATGAATCACATCAATAAAAAAATTAATCTCAAAAAGAAATATTACATACTTAAACAACCATTTTGATAACTTTGTAGTATTTTTTTAACATAAAAGTAATTAAATTTAAGTTGGAGCTTAGGACTATCTCTATTAAGCATTCAGAACAATCATTCTCAATTAAACAAAGAAATCATTTTGAGCTTATTTAGAGTAAAAAGTAGTCCTCTTGAATTTAAAATGTTATAATATTTGTCATGATGTCACAATGATAAGGATGAAAGTGGTGTCATTATTATAATAGCATAGGATTCCTTTTCAAATCTGTATCATAAACATTCATATATCAAAATGAGCCAGAAATGTGTCACTATTTAGCCGATGTGTTACTGAATTAATATTCTTTAAATATTTTTTCTACAAATTATGGTTTACAGAAATGAGTAAGGGTAAATTGAATAATGGTTGCAAAATAATTATTTTATAAAATTTGTGCGGGAAAGAAGTTTATACTCTAACTAAAAGTGCTATATTAGAGTAATTTTAAAAACATTAATACTCAGTATGAAAATTAAATACTTAATTGAATACTTTAAATAAGTACTAACCTTAAAGTCACTTAATTCAGAAGGCAAATCTTCATCAGAATATCCTTTCATCACTTTTGTAGCTACAGGACCCATATAATTATTTACAACAGCGAATTCCATCAAAGATAGAAATACAAAAACAGAACAGCTAGACATCCAAACATCAACTGCCTTTACGTAAGATACCGGCGGTAAAGATTGTTGTGATTGAGTATTTTGTGTAGCTAATGTTCAAAAGTTCAGAGAAATTAAGTGATTTTTCAAAATAAAATTCAATTAAACCTAAGGTTAATAATGACGTTACTCCTAAAGTAACTCGAGCAGGAATTGCTTCAGGTTTGATCCAAAAAGAAATCCAAGACATGACCACGATTAAAGCTGACGGAATGTACGTATGAAATAAATGATAACCCAAACGACGTCTTAAATTGAACACAATGGCTAAACATGTGAAATTACCTTTAGAGGAAATAAAAGTATAAAATATTCATTATTGAGCTATCTTAAATTAATTTTATTTCAAATCAAAACTTGTTATATAAATCAACATTTATATAGCTTTAAAATTCATCGGTTCTAATGATTTTCACTTTTGTTGTTATTTGAAATATTAAAAAAAAAGTTAATAAATATTTTATCAAATTTAATTACCGTAGAAATTAAAACTTTAAATTTCGAAAATTAATGAATAAATTTACTTTGTTTATGTAATGTGAAACATTTATTACGTATTTCAAACTATGATATATTATTTTCTGATACTGTATTTAGAATAATATACCTGTTGAATATTCAATGGTGCAGTCAGCCGTATAGTTTTCAGCAATATCTAACTGTGGTAATTCAATATCTGGGTTAACCACTAAAGGATCAGTCAGGTTCCAAATGAAAACCAAGTCTTGTGTCGTATGTGACACTTTGTAAAAATAACATATTAATATAAAAACTTTAACAGATTACACTAGTTAACACTTGATACGTTGCTCGAAAGAGTAACTAACGTCTAGTAATGAAAAAATATTTTATGAAAAAGAAAATACTTAATTCAGTGAGTTGAATTGTTACAAAATAACAATTTGAAATGATAAAAAAGCTAAAAATACAATAAATTTCTTTTCATAGAGGAGATATCTAACAAATTACTTTTTTATATATTACTTTCCTCCCTATCTTATACTTTAACGTCATGTATATATATAGAAGTGTTGTTGCCCTTAAAATTTTTTAAATTTTTAGCTAATATTCGGTTTAAATCACCGAAAAAATTTAGCAATGATAGCAAATGAAATCAACAAACTCAAAAAAATGAAGGATGACTTTTTTACACTATTTCTAATTATAATAAATCTCTTTAAGATTGAAATTCCTTATTACTATTTACGAACCAAAACTTAAATTTAATCAAGTGACTTTTATAAATTCAATGTATGTTAACTAGTACATTTATTGAAAATTACAGCTTTCAATCATCATTGAACAGATTTGTGTGTCATGCGGATATGACTCAAACTTCATTGCACATGATAAAACTAATGTTAATCTGGTTTCAGTTGAATGAAAAATAACATATTATTAAAATAAAGTACATATATCAAAGCCTTTTTGAATGAATAGAATTTTTATAAATATTTCGGTTAATATTATTAGTGTTTAGAATTCGATGGAAATTTATTTCAATTACCTATTCGCTGTTTAAAATGCTAATGTTGTTTCATTAGTCGTGTTCAAAACTTTTGTCCCGAACAGGACAATTTTACGTCATAGCTACTTAGAATTACTCAACTCCTATGTTTTTGTAAAAAACCGAGTAAGTTTGCAAACATACTTATGTTGAGTTAAATATACATTAGAAAAATATTTTTATTAAAAATTAAAGTGATCCAAATAGTAACTAGACTTTATCAAAAATTACATTTTCGCAAACAATTTTATATGTTATCTATTTGCATTATTAGAATAAACTATATTTCTTTTTTAAAAACGTATTGAATTTTCATGTTTTTCCAAGTAAAGCCGTTTTTTTGGCGGATTAAATTATTTTGAATAATTCGAAATAATTTGCAAATTGTTTATTTTCGCGACCACATTTTCGATTTGAGGGCGGAGTCAAAACAGCGAAAATGAAAAATTAATTTGATTTTTTCAAAGTGAAAAGTTTTTAATTAGGAAAAATCAGAAATTTCTTTGATCTGTGTCACTTCAAAATTGTAAATAGAATTGTTGTTATCGAGTAAAGTTTGTTCTGTGACATTCAATTTAATGCATCAAAACACGAAACAAACCAATTCGAATTTATTTTCCATTTTGGCAAAATGTAGGCAGAATTTCAAATTGAAATTGATTAGGAACAATTTGGTCAGCAAAAAAAGCTTAAATATCATACCAGTCAAAATAATTGATTTGGTATAAATAGGTATATAACAGCTGTTGGTAGTTCTAGTGCTAATGGCTGTCAAAAATATGTTGTATGAAAACTTTTTAAAATTATGCAAATCATGCTAACAGAAGTGATTAGCGAATATCTTTATGAATATTTTTATAGTTATTTTAAGATGAAAATTCTATAAAATATAAGTTCTATCTTTTAAAAAATTTTATATGTTTTGGGAATACGTTATGGAAATTTTGAAATTATTTCAAACATATTTTGTTTTAAATATATTAAAAATAAATTTATCATTTTTTCAAAAAAATTGACGTTTTTATAAATATTTCAAAAACATATTTCTGACATATTCATTTTTATTTTATTTATGTTAGTTTTGATTACTTTTAATTCTCTGTATAGTGGTTATATAAATAAATAGCATCATCTGTTTATTTGTTTAGGTTTATTTGTATACACTAATCTTAGGGTATTTTCAATACGTTCAAGTTATATTTACGTATCAAATTAAAAAAGCCAAAACAAATGGCGTAAATAAAAAAGATACATATAACTAATTTTAAAAAGTGAAATCATATTTAATTTTAAAAATGTATTTATCACAATAAAAATTTGTAAATTAATAATAGAATTAAAAACTATGCGTTAAAAATCGACTTGTAAGGGAGCTTTGATAAAGCGATAAACGCCGATATGTAACAGCTGTATGACTAGGATTTAATGAATTGTATTATCAACAGTAACTTCGTACAGAATTAGGGGTTAAAATAATTGTAATTATAACAACACATTTTTTCTTAGAAAAGGTGTGCGTATTTTAAGTGAAAAATCAGTTAGCTATGAAGCTTTTCACTGAACAAATTTGATTTATTCATTAATAATATTTAATGCCAAAAGGAATAGTTTTCGATATGATTTCCAAAATATAAAAAAAATATAAAGGTGAAATAAGAAAAGGGTGCAAGCAACAAATGTTTTTTTTCAAGAATGAAGCTTTTGTTGCTTTTGAAGATTAATGACAGTGGAATAAAATAATGTAGACGTCAAACCATTCTAATATTTACCACTAATAACATCTGTTAGAAGTATCGTTACTTTTCACTACACCTAATAAATGATGCATTAACCTATTTATTTACATATTCATGTAATTTTTAGAAGCTTACAACAAACATACTACGGTTATTTCCAATTACACTGAATTTAACACAGATTAAACATTTCAGAATACTTCTATTAACGAAAACTCCTTATCTTGTTTTTATAATTTTGCACAAAACAAAACTGTACCAAAATATCAAAATCAAAGTTTGTACTTAAAAAAATTATACAAAGGTCGTCCTGAAGCAACTATCTTCAATGTTTCGTTATTGACTTCGTACGTTTATGATGAATGTTATAAGCTTAGTGCTAGTGCTTGAGCAGTTCATTTTTAATTATAGTTACCTTGCTGGGATAGGGTCGAATTGTTTGAAAATGAAACTTGATATAGACGTGTGCATAAAAGAAAGATGTGTGACTGATTTTCTAATTGCTGAAAGAATTACATCTATTAGAAGCCATTGACATTTTGTAATGATTTGTGGAAATGATATAATAGATGTGAACAGTGAGAAATGGTAGTTACGTATTTTCAAAGTACTGAAAAGATAACTGTACGGTTACTTCGTCTTTACAATGACATAAGAAGATTAAAAAGAAACATTAAACTTCGATTGTTTTAACATTATCAAAAAGAAAACGTCTTTAGCGCAATGGAATCCGATCATTACTCATATTTCAATTTTAATTATTGTTGATCTTATTTTAGTTTTATTTTTTATGTTGCTTGATATAACAATTATCGACATTAAACATAGTATAAGTGATCGCATAAATCAGAGGTTTCCAATCTTTTCCGATTTGCGGCTCTCTAACTAATCGTTTTTTGCCTATCCCTTTATTCATGAGTTTTTTTTTTAAAATTTCTGAAAACTTGGAAAACTTTCCTTTTTTAAAAGCAATTATCCATTTAACAGCGAAATATTAAAATCTTATGCTTATAATTTTCCTTGGAGTAATATACAATATCTAATTTCAACTGTTTCGGTGACATCTATATTGAGGCTGGAAAATTACCAAATTATTTAATTAAATATTTTACGACTCCTTAATGACGATATCACGGCTCACACTTTGAGAATAACTGGTATAAATGATTTCATAGCGTGTCTATGTGAAATTTTCAAATAGAATAACGTTTTTTTAACAATAGTCATTTTAAGAATTGTTAAAAAAATATTTTTAATACAAATTTAAAATAAAAGTAACAGAACGAGTAGTTACATCGCCATCACTGGGTTATTAACGATGCAAACCTTACATTTACCCGGTGACTATCGGATTCATATGAATCTAAATTAAATGGAGGGAGA
>AGDA01042864.1:0-15379 GCA_000281935.1 Mengenilla moldrzyki | reverse complement strand
AAAGTTCAAATAATCATAAAAAACTGCATAGGAGTATTTTTCAAAGTTCAAATTTGTTGACTAGTGCTATCAAAGTGAAATTCATGGATTTTACATAAAGTAGTAAATTCTTTTTGTTGTTACGTCTTTTTTGGTTAGAGAATTAAAGGTTACACACAGATGTAATGTTGAGTGTGCTAATAATTCTAGTACTTTATACATTATCATGTGAAATTATCACAAAAGAGCAGATTTTCAACGTGAAATAGCGATTTCAAATATTTTCCAAGACAATTTTCAATGAGATATGTGGCTAGTTTTTATTATTTATGTGGAAATTATATTTTTTATGTGCTAAAACATATTTAAAAACATGTTACATTCAAAAAAATTAACATATTTTATAATGTCACATATAGCAAAATATTAAAATACATCAGGAATACGCAGCATAAATTTTACGGAATATATAAGTGATAAACTTTAAAAATAAAAAATTTTGAAATAATCCACATATTTTTCATAACATCATTTTTTTTTTTTTTTTTTTGAAAATGGAGCTTATTATTTCACTGATATTTTCATTAAAAGTATGAAATACATTCAATTTTCCAGTAAGAATTCAAGTGAAATATATATTAATTGAGCGATTTTTTTTTTCATGGAATACATTTGTAATATGCATGCATTTTAGTATTTTTTTCCATTGTTCCCAAATACATAAAATAACCATTACGTAAAAATTATTAATCCACCATTCTGGTTATATGGGGTATTTTGTTTTAATATTCAATACTGATACATTTAAGTTTTAAGATAATTGTTTTTTATTCATGTATAACAATAGGATATTTATTATTTTTTTTACAAAATATTTAGTTAATTTCGCTCTAATATTTGTAGCTTAAAATTAAAATAAAAGATTTTTATAAAATTTTTGACAATTTTAGAAATTAACATAAAATGTAGCCCACAATATTAAAAACTGAATCTTCAATTTGCTCTTTCCTTCGTTAAAATTAATATTTGTAATAGCTCGAAATCAACTAAATTTTAAACAGTGAAGATTATTAATTTTTCCACATAAGTTATTTCACCACAGAATAACCGAAAAAAAAAAACAATCTTCGTCCTTAATTTGTATCGATGAAAACAATAGTATAACGGCGCATATGTACATTACCAACCAAAATCAATACAGATGTAAAATACGTAATATTCGCCGAAATAAGTAAACACGAAACTTCTATGTTATTACTCTATAGTTAACATCGACTCCAATGTCGATTCCAATTTCAATAAAACTTCAACGTTGATAAAATTATCTCCGAAGCATTTTTAAATGAATGATTTTTTCACGCTCAAAAATCTTATTTTTTTGTATGGTTTTCGTAACTACATATAATAACAAATGAATAACATATAACGTCGTTGCAATAGTTCAGTAGTACACTAAAAAATGAATTGCTTAAAAGAAAAAAAAATCCTTATTTAAAAAAAGCAATTTTCCACTATATGAAATAAGAATTTTTTCTTCCTAAATTTGCTATAGCTGTAATCATAAACTTTTTTTCTTAAAATTAGTAAAAAAAAGGAAAATTAGTAAGAAAAATTTTTGTTTTTGAAAAATTATTTAGAAGATTAAAATCTTGTAAATTTAAGAATTTTTTTTCCAACTTTTATGAAAAGATTTCTTATGTTAAGTATTGGAAGTTTAAATTTTGAAGAAAAAAAGAAACTTGTCCCGCCTTAAGTATTATTTTCTTCTGAAATTAAGCAGTCATTTTTGTGAGTGTATAATCATACAAAGTTACTGTACAATAAGGCTGTTATGAAACAGTGAAATATAATCTTTAGATTAGTAAAACACAAGTTGACACCAAAAATTTAAAAATTCTCTCTTAAGAATGATTAAAAACAATTAGATTTGAAAATGAAATCAAAACTTTTTTAAACTTCAAAAATCATTAAAAATAGAACTGAAATAAAAATATATAAAAAATAATAATCAAAAAACATCTCAAAAATGAACTTCTAATACTGTCAAAAAGTCTCGTCTCCATAATTTTTTTTCTTTGGTCACATTCCCGTAAGCCATGAAGTCGCAGCAATATCACATTAAACATTTGTCACATTTTATGATTTTAATAATTATTTCGCTATTACGGTTTTTTCTCTAAATCATTTAAACCGCCGAAATATGAAATTGTGTAATGTTTCCAACGAAATATGAAAGTTAGTGTGAAATCGCTGTGTGTGTGTGTGCAACATTACATACAATAACATCAAATTTTCACATGACATTACTGTAATACTCCAGAAGTGTAACATGATGAAAGTCGCGATGCAATCTTATCATAATACAGCAATATGGTTCATTCGGATTAAGGGACATGTAATGGGTTTCATCCAGGCAACGTGTTCGGTTCCGTTCCCAAAATTAGAGAGATTAGTCTGTCTATAAATAGGCACAGCCATAGGGTGAAAAATATTCGAGTTATTAGGTCGTCAGTGTCTTAAGGTGATAAGAAAGGTACTATTGTGATGCTTATTAATGATAGGAGGCACGAAACTTATAGCTGTCACTCTTCCAGCATACGCCAGTGTAGCAATCGCGTCGTAAAGTCACGCCATCATCACTGTTATCATCAACATCGTCTCCGTTGCAGTTAGCGTCATCTTCATCGTCTTCTTCTTCGTCATCGGTGTCACTATCAACACCATCTAGAAGTCTCGTAACAGTCTGAACGTTTACGCCAGCAGCGTTGCATGGTAGCAAAGACCTGGACTCCGAATCCGTAAATGTCTTTAATACTGATTCAGCATCAGAACATCCATGACCATTGGTGCTATTATTATTTTCCAGAAACCAATGGTTCGATAGTTGTTGCGATAATACTCTTTGCAGTAATAACTTCACCTAAAGTTTGTTAATGGTTACGATAGAATTAGTTTATTATCACACTGCCCTGTATACATAAAACAGATTTTTTCAGTCAAATATACGCTTAACCTACAAATGGCCATATTGAAGCAAAATAGCTGCAGCAGAATAAAGAACTGTTTTTTTAAAAAAAAAATATTCAGTAAGATTAAAATTATCTTTGAAAACACATTTGCCACATTTAAAGCAGAATTACTATGTATCATGGTTGATCTTGATACACAATATCGGAGTGTTGTCATCTCTGTGCACCATACAAGGTGACAATTTTAAAACTAGCTCGGGTTTTTCGAAAGTGAAAACGCGTTTCTTTGGCCTTAAAATAATCCTTTAAAGCAAACATTGGTAATATATGCTTCGATATCAGTGTTGGGGGATACAAATATATTCTCATTAAAAAATAAATCCTCTTTACTACACGAAAAAGAATACCTTGGTACATATTAGTTACGTCAATACATGCAATCCTGGTGAATAGGGCCGTTATAGTAAAATACCGTATAAAGAACGGCCACATAGCAGGGTATGGGTGAAATAAATTGAGTAGTTCTATTTAAGTTAGAAAATTTATGTAAACTCAGTTTTCCTATAACGCAGGTATGGCGAAGCTTATATTTCTTACGAGCGACTTTTCCATGAAAAATAGTTCGCGGACGACTATAAGCATACTATGAACTATTATCAGTTTAAAAAAATTGTTTTAATTGGTTAACAGATCTTCACCCTAAATACTAAAGTATAGTTCGAAATCATAATTAAAACTATTGCTATATTTTTAAGTATATTTATTTTCAAACATAAAGCTTAAGTGAAAGAAAACTGCTTAATTTTGGCTTTATGGGTTACTTTCAAAACGTTTGTGTCAACCAGTTGACCTCAGTCGACGTATTGGCCACCCGTGCTATAATTTTTGAGGTTTATTGGTATTTTTGCGATAAAAATAGTGTCATTTTCAAGTTATCAGTATCTAAATTAATTTATAAAAATTGGTTGCCCAACCGTATTACTCATTCTTAACAGTCAATGGCCAAGTCTCATATGAATAATAAGTTTTGTTTTTTAAAGGTTTTAAAACTTACATTAAAATCCGGGCTAAATTTCTTATGAAGTTTATCTTTATGTGCTTCGTCCAAATCTAATTTATGAAAATTAACACTGAGCAGACATGGTTCGACCGACTGTGATTGTAAAGAGCCAAATGAGATAGCTCTGTTAACCGGTGAACCTAGACGTATTCGTTCACAAACCATTGCAGATGCTGCCGGCCTCGGAGAAGACACCGTACGCCGCACACATCCAGGAGCCTTGTTTCCCAATATTGACGATTCCAAAACAGATTGCTCAGCACCATCCAAATGCACAAAGAACGTATTAAACCACAAATGGAACAGCTTGCGTCGTTTGTGGTGTGCTGTCGTCACCGCAAACGCCACTTTCACGTCACCTTCTACAATAATCGGATCCGCAAAACGTACTGTAATATTGTGTGGAGTGGCGTCCGGACCACACGAATACTTGACGCGACTTTTGTACACGCGCTGATTCGACTCAAACACCGTAATCGTTAAATAGCTTCGATTCAGTGCAGCAGAACGTCGCATGCGATCGTTATCGGACGCTACAGCCGCTGCTGAAACCGTCACACCCACTATTGATGTAGTTGACGTGGACAGCGCACGCGTACTCAATGGCGATGTTACGGTTTCCGTTGCCACGGCCGCTGTCGTGGCATGTACTGGTATCGGGCGAACACCGTTTAATTCAATTTCGCGCAAAACCACCTTTTGTCAACAATACATTTATTTATTAGTTCAGTGATTTTATGAAGAAACAAAAAGCTAAGGAATATAGTATAAATGTATTTAAAAAAAACACACCTGCTAACCCAAGATACAAGAGCTGTATCGCGCACTGGCACCGAACATCTTTAAATATTTTTATTCATACAAAACAATTTGCTACAAATTATGACTTAAAAAATTTTTTGTAAGACGCACAGTTTCTGAAATATCGGGAAAAGTGTTTTCACCCTTTTTTTCAAAATGTCGGCCGGGAGACAAGGGGCGACCCTACAAACTTGAGGTTAAGTTTCTATTGACCCCCCACATATGTCACAAAAATAAAATTGCGTCCTTTAAAAATGCAATACTCGGTCCTTTAATTGTAACATTTCAATGAACTAAGAAAGTAATATCAAAGCGCGATCCTCTTAAATGATAATCAATGAATATGGGCAATCACGTATTGAATAAAATTGTTGATGCTTGAAGGAAAAAAATCTACAGACAATGCCATGTGTGCGCATCTAAAAGAATAGGGAGAGAAATGAATTTCATATGTAACTACAGCGATATTCCACTCATAGAAGAAAATGACTTGAATGGTACCATACTATGATGAAATATTAGTGTGTAATTATTTTCATTTGTCTTAATTATGAAAAAATATTTTTAAATAGATTTGTAAAACATTAAAAATCACTCATTTTCGTAACTTTATAAAAACATCGCGTTTTTTCTTGAAACAATCATAGTATATATGGTGATAAATAAAAAAGTTATACTGAGAAGAACAAAGTAGTTTTGAATTTATTTTGACTTTACTGAATAACTAAACTCTTAAACGCTTTAAGAAAAAGCGCCCACTAGAAGTGTAAGTTAGCAGCGAAATATACCCGCACTTCAAGTGTTATTATATGCTTTGATCAAAACAAAACTCATATTACGAAATAAAAACATTACGTTAATAGTTATTGAAAATTCTATTTTAGCAAGAGACAAACAAGTGTAATAATTTTTGTAATTATTTGACTGAATTATGGAATTCTGTGTAACAAAGTTCTTTTTTGTATTTGGAAAATTATGGTTTTCATTTTTCATTAACCGTAAAAATGTTTCAAAATACTGATTTTTCATATTTCCCATTGATTTTTTTATTAATTCGTTTCACCATCTTTATCAAAAGATAGGTCATAAATTATGTTTTGTTGAACGATTCTTTAGAGTACGCAACTCAAATATGAAAAAAAAGCATTTCTTACCATCACATTTTTTATTCTCTTCTTAATATATATCTGCTAAAATTCTCTGTGTACCCGGACCCCAAAGTAAAATATACACATCGTTTTTGTTTCTAAAGATATATTATAAACTATGAAATGGTTACGATTTATTATGTTCATTCATTTTTTTCTAAAAATGTTTGTTACTTTATTTGCTGACATTATTTAGGGTAAAACAACCAGTATTGTAATGTATCTAGATACAAAAATGAGTATCTGTATCTGCATTTAGATACTTTGATATTTTTTGTATCTTGTATCTGTTTCTCAAACCACAACATCTTTAATTTGTATCTGTAAAATACTTTTTCTAAAACAAAATTAGTCCTTCCGAAAAAATGTTTTTCAGGTGGGTTACTGTCAGGAAACACAATTGGGCTTTTGTTTCGATTTTTTATATACATGTAATTGCTCATTTGAATTACCGGCTTACCAGAAGTACAATAAGCCGTACAGTTATAGTGCTACGGTGCTAGTCGCGCCTAGCAAGCATGGCTTATTATTTAATTACTTATTTTAAATACAGTTTATGAGCAATTAGGAAAACAGAAATTTAAAATACAAGATCTAGATTTCGTATTAGATTGCTGCAATGTAGCAGAGCTAGTTGTTAAAGCAATTGATTTTTTCCAACGAGAAGAAAATGGAGAATTAGGTTACGTACTTCCTGTATTATTTCAAATAAAATACAAGGTTTTAAACACATGTAATTTGAAATTTTGCAATTCTCTGAAAACAGAAATGTTAAATGGGCTTAATGCACGCTGCATGAAGTTTTAGACCTTAACAAGAGCAAAAAGCATTTCAAACACTTTTCAACCTTTTCAAATCATTTTACATTTTTATGAAACAATTTAAAAAAATTGAATTTAATGATTTAGGAAGCATATTTAAGCAAATAAACAGCAAAAGCATTAATATTAATATTAATTAGTAAACACAAGTTTAACTTTTTTTATTGTATCTATTTTAGAAGCAAATATCTAGATACAAGTATCTGTATCTGTATTTGTATTTAGATACATTTTATTTTAATTATCTTTGTAAGTATCTCTATACTTTTTGACGCCGTGTATCTGTATCTGTATCTAGATACAAATAAAAAGTATCTATTACAGCACTGAAAACAACTATATTTCCTCAATGTTAGGGTTTAACAGTTGATTAAAAAATTATTTTAATAGACTTAAGCTTTTATTATATGCAAATGTCAAATACTGATGTTGCACTTATTTAAAAACTTAAATTAGAAATAAACTAAACAAAACAAATGGTTGCACTGAAAATTGTGGTGCGATTTGAACATATTTTACAGGATTATCAGTATCACTAGAAATGTTTATGTGCATAAAAAGTGTAGAGCTTTTCGAGCTTAATTATCAATATGATTTATAATTTTTTTTAGATAGTAAAAAATATATATATTTAGTGTTAATTCTCCCGCGGTCCGGGCACGGCCGAAACATTTTTCTAATGGTTAAATAAAATTTTTTTTAACACAGTTAAAAACTTTTGGGGTTCAAAAGTCGAAGTATTTATACTTCCATGTGATGATTTTTAAAGCATATTTTAAAGGTACGCGATATAAAACTAGTTCTAAAGCCACCACATTCAAAGCACTAATATTAAAAAAAAATGAATACGATACCTTAGTTGGTTGGTAATTAAGCTGATTACGCAGCAGCCACTCATAATAAAAAACGTATCGACGTTGACTGGGAATTGTGACGCCCTTGAGGTCATATGTGCGTCGACGTCCGTAAAAATCCAACGCGTCAGAAGCTCGTGTAAAATGGCCACTATATAACAGATAACAACAGACCATTGTGCCGGTTCGACCTTTACCTGCTTTGCAGTGGACGACGGCCACATTATGACGGTCAGCACAAAGCCATTGGTGCACGTCCCGGCAAAAAGGATCGATTTGGTTCAGTGCTGGCGGATTATGATCTGCAAATGGATAGGTAGCTACACGATCCTCAAACTTTGCTGTATCGTATGATCGTTCTGCGCATAAATTATAAACTTTGTACCGACCACAATGCTTTAGCTCAAGAAACCGTTTCACTTCATCGATATGGTTCCGATACACACCTTCTAAACGGTCAGCAGGGTATCCCATTGCAATCACATTTGGCAAAATGTCTACACAAAATAATATATATTTTGTAAAAAAAAAAACAAAACTATTTCAAAATAATGTCAAATAAGGATTTGATAATTCGTCCAAATATATCTTGGTGAGAACCTATATGAGAAATAGTATATTGTTTTGAAAAACTTAAATAAGTTTCAGTCTAAAACTTTGGATATTCTAAATAAATCTCCTATAACATGAATTCCCGAAAATTTTGACATCGGCACAGTAAAGTATTGTAAGTTTGTTTTATAAAAAAAACATTTTTCAAATAAATTGACTTCAGAATCATGATGGAATTTGGCTAATCACCATTCTATTTTTTAAATTTTTTGATAAACAGTTTACTAAAATTTTAAAAAATTAAAATTATAAAAATAATTTTCCTTAACAGCGATTTATACAAAACGCTATTTTACTATTCACCAATATAAAGTTACTATTAACAATTATTGATTACAAAAATTATTCTTAAATATATCAACACATTGGCTGCCATGGGGGTGCCGATGATCGGAACTGGACTTCGCTACAGCGTTGTGACGACACGGGCAATCGGCAACACGACCAATAATTAAAATACATAATTAAGGTAAACATAGAATCTTATAAATCTGAAAAAAATTCCACTGTTCTGTAATTATTGTTTATAAAAAACAAAAAAATCTCAAAAAACGGTATTTTTTAAGCAAAAGATCGGGTTTAACCGAGTTTTTTTATATTGTAAAAGAAAAACTAGGTAAATGTTTAAAATAAAGTAAAGTAAAAATAAAGTATCTATTTACTTAAATGAAAAATGCTCTTAATTTTCCTTAATGTGTTAGACAAAAGTTAGGAATCATCAAAAAATTGTTAAGCAACAATCTTATATTATTTCATCCGATATAGATTTATTGTGAATGAAGCAATAAAGAAAATATGTTAATATAATATTTTAATAATAAGAAAACATTTCCTTGACCATTTTTTGATAAAGTGAAAAATCATTTTCTCATAACCATTTGATAATTATTTTAAATACGGCTTTATAGGAAACTTTTCTTCCACTAACAAGGAAAGGTCCCCAAGCATCCGTCTCCGATTTTTTTCAAAATGCCTTAATTCAATAGGGCATTCTCTTAGATAAATAACCACATATACTATACCTACCCTAATTCATTTGATGTTGAATTATAAGGGTTGAAGTTAGACACTAGCAAAACACGTAAACTTTTATATTTCGAAGACCGTTCATGTATCTAAAAAAATAACCTTTGCGAAAATTAAAGAGATTTAAAATATTTATAAAAAATCCCTCTACAACTTTTTAATTTAAGCAATACATTAGCTGAAAATTTGAGGAGACATCAATTTTTTACGTTTTTTTGAAATTTTTTATCATAAAATTATTGATTTTTACTTGAATTAGCACATAGTAAATTACTCGTGTGACACTTGTTATAATATAAATTGCAAAGATGATTTTGATAGCTAGGTGGCGTAAAAGTCGAAAACAATTTTTTTCGATTTTTTGCATTTTAAAGTAGAAAGCAGCGAAAATTTTTTTGATACAATCATATATACAGTAGCAACTGACCATTCTAAGCCCTCTGGAGCGACATTGACGACTTTTTTCTTTTTTTAGAGTTTTTCGATTTTCCAAAATTTACTTATAGAATATTTCATAATAAAAATTATATATGAAAAATATAATAATCCCCCCCCCCAATTTCAAAAATCCGAAAATTCTCTTTAGGAATGTTCACTCCGAGCATACCGATTCTCATCCCAATTATGGATTTCATAAAGCATTTTGTATCACGTGGAAATAAAACTAGGATAACGATTGATATATGATGAACGAAAAATTTTGAATTTATTTTTCGTTTCTTCGAATACTATCGTATTAAGTGTTAGAAACGCGTCAATTCAAATTGAAATAAAGATCATTTTACTGTGATTTTCAGTGTTAGAAAAACGTCGATTCAATAAAAAATAAAATTCATTTTAACATTTTTTTTAAGAAAATAGTTTGCACATTGTTACATTTAGAAATGAACAAACCTTGATGCAAACACATACCAATATTTTTTTAAATATTCTATTTAAATATTGACAGCCCTATCAACGTAGCAGCTATTCTGATATCAATATTTACAACTGAAAAGCACAACGAAACGCCACCAGCAACATGATATGATTATGAATTTGCAAATGAATTGGTTCATGTTATTAGACAAGCAGCAGACTTATCGCTTAATATTGAGCATTTGGATATGTTAGATGTAGATCCCGAAATACTTTGGGAAAGTGATCATGTTCCAGATGAAGAAGAATATAATATATTTATCGAAGATTCCGTGTGTCCTGCTGTTGAAGAGTCAGTTAGTTTGGAATATAGGAAAGGTGCAGTTTCCTATTGGCTTTCAGGACGAAAAAATAGGCCTCTTTCATCAGTTAAACATAAGTATAGAAAGGTTTCATCTGAACAACAATTACGCCAGTGGAAGATGGAAATAGATGTAGGTGCAAAAGGTTTCATAAAATTCATACAATAAGCCTATATGTTTGGAGTAAATTCACTGAACTTAGAACAAGGAATATGATTGTTCGCGACGCAGATTTGAGAAAATGAGCATTTGTAGCAGCTGCTGATGTCAATTTAACAAACTTTAGAGGTAGCAGCCATTGGATTAAAAATTTTAAAAACAAATATCATATAAAATAAAGAAAGATAACCCAGTTACGAAGTAAAATTGCGGATTAAAGAGAAAAATATGACAAAGAAAATTAAGGCTTTTTTGATTGAAGTTACGTCTGACATAAAAAAGTATGGTTTTGATAACGTGTACAATTCAGATCAAAGTGTCTTTAATCTGGAAGTACATGGTGGTCGCGAACATTATCTGTAATTGGCGAAAAACAAATAACATCGTACATTCAATCAATAAGCTCTACGATCCATAGTTATACCATACAAATAACTATTTCTATGAGCGATAGAATTATGTCTCCATTACTTCTTGTTTTAAAAGAAATGAAAGAATTCTTCGGCGAGCGTGTTCAAAACACATTATTTCGGCCATTAAATGTCTATCTGTTAGCTTCAAAGTCAAGGAAAATGTCTAAAGATTTCATACAAAAATGAGCGGCAGATATTTATTTTCCGAACACTGACAATGTAGCGTTTTATTATTAGATTCGTGGCGTGATCAGTATCACGATATTATTATAAAGGCTAACCAAAACACAAAGAATTGCTTTACACACTATACCTGAAGGTGCTACGAAATTCGTTTAAACTTTGGACGCGTTCACATTTCGACAGTGGAAACACTTTGTTAGAAAGTTTTCAGATAGTATTATAATTAACGATTATCCCATTGTGCTGCATGAAAGGAATAACATAATAAAACTGTAATCACTAATCCACAATCAATTTTCGTCGCCTAGCTATAAAAACATGAAAAATATGTTTGGTATAAATGTTGATATTTAGACGAAAACCCGGATAATTTTACGACACCAGCAAAATACTCGTTTGATGTAATGGAAAATTTAAAATGTTATATATGTGGTGATACAACTTTCCTCTGATGTGGATGGTGAAAAAACCCTTTGTTTTAAACATTTTTTTATAGAAAATCATTACTGTAAAAAACTTGAACCTTAAATTATAATGCTAAAAATAACTGAATACATTCACAATTTTTTGTGTTATTACTTGTTTAACGTCTGATAATAAATGTTTAATTCTGCGTAATAGTTATTTTTAATTTTTTTAAAAAAAAAGCATAAATGGTGGTTTAATAAAGGTTATTATATCATAATAAGTAATAAATATTCTATAAGTTTTCGAAAATCGAAAAAATTCAAAAAAAGAACAAAATGATCAGTACCACTCCAGGGGGCTTAGAATGGTCAGTTGTTATTGTATATATGCAAAAAAGATTTTTAACTTCTGCACCACCTAGCGATCAAAACAAGTGTCACAAGAGTAATTTACTATATGCTAATACAAGTAAAAATCATTAATTTTGTCATAAAAAAATTTTACAGGGTCACAGGCAAAGCAAGACTTTCCTAGTTGAGCCCTGTAAACATAGGACTGTAAGATATTAAATCTAAGCAGGAAACAGCTGAGGACAATAACTGACTTTAAAACCGGACATTGTCGTCTCAGGAAACACCTGCACACGATTGGCCTATTCAAAGAGAAACATCTGTGCAGAATGTGTAACGAAGAAGAGGAGGATAGCCTCCATCTCGCCTTTCAATGCCATGCATTGGAATCTTAGAGGATAGCCAAACTTGGATTTGATGATCCCAGGCGAGCCATCACTGAAGGTGGCACAGTCGGACTATTGCTGGATCTTATAAGGCACATGTAGTTGTCTGACTGAACTTACCTACTTGTTAGGGGCACAATAAGCCACACGACTGAAGTGCTTGGGTATGAATCCCGTTTAGCAAATATGGCGTATAATAGTTTTTTCAAATTTTCAGCTAAGGTATTGCTTAAATTAAAAATTTGTAGATGGATATTTTATAAATTTTTTAAATCTCTTTAATTTTTGCAAAGGTCATTTTTTTAGATACCTGAACGGTCTTCGAAATATAAAGGTTTATGTGTTTTGCTAGTGTCCAACTTCAATCCTTAAACTCAACATCAAATGAATTAGGGCAGGTATAGTATATGTAGTTATTTATCTAAAAAAATGACTTACCAAATTAAGGCATTTTGAAAAAAATCGGAGGCGAAGAGCTGGGGACCTTTCCTTATAAGCTAAATAACTAGGTAATTTGTTTGATAAATTAACTATTTTTAACATTCTATTTCTATTAAGAACAAGTCAACGTACATGATAAGTCAAGATCGAAACCGTCAGCAACGTAGCGTCTTCGTTGTTTGCTCACAAAATTTCGGATAGGATTTGGGAAATTGTTGGTATTTGAGTTGGTAGTGATGTTGGTAGTAGCAGTAACAGTGGTAACAGTAGGTACAGGTTCGACAGAGGTCGTGGTTCGATTGGAAGGCGGTGACGGAGACGCCGACGTCGATTCGCCAATTAGTTCGGTTGCATCGCGTGCATCGCATTTTGGACCAGTGCCTAAAGTGAGATCCATAGTTTACTAACTTATCATAAATAAAGATTTTTTTGCAAAAAGACTGCAATTTAGAAATTTATGCTCAATCCTGGAATATATAGAATGAATAACATGAAGGAAAAAAATTGATTAAAAAGGTAATATATTTATGTGAAATAAAATACATTGGAAATTAAGCAATTTATTAATGTTTTATTTTAATGCTTTATACCTAAGGTCCCAATTGCCTTTTTGAAACAATTTTGAAGAATTCTTTTGCATAAATTTTTTTTTCAACAATATCGAACACAATAAAAAAAAACTATTCAGTTTGACGGTATCAGCTAAAAATCATGCGCAGACACACTTTTTTCACTTACTTATATATAACTAAGTTTCACTCACAGGTCATCCAATAGAAATTTAAACATCCAACTACAAAAAAGCAGTTAACTTCTGACCTGTAAATGTTGAAACAATTCTACTTAGATGCAATGAAAGCACTCAATTTACAGGTGCTAATGCACTTTTATTGAAATTAATGCCATCAGTATACTTCAATATTTTATTCTGTGTTTATCATCGTTTCAAAACACGCGATTTCCATATTTAAAATGCTTACAGCATAAAGCATATAAAACACAGTTTTCAATTACGATCCTCCAATAGCCCCCTTTATTTACCGCAACTAACACGCTTCTTGTAAGCTGTAGCAAAAACCGTTAAAAGATGGATCAGATTTGAATATAAAAGTACTTAGCATCTACCAAACATCTACTGTTAAATCCATTAATAATAGTCTGCAACAATATTCCCACAACAATAATTTCGTTAAAAGTAATTCAGTTGATCTTTCAAAATTTTCTTAGAAAAGTGCACTTGACCCCTTATCAGTAGTGACTATTAAAAATACATCAGTATTTCTTCAGTCTAAAGCAGTACACGGTTGCAATGAGCTTTATTCGATCAAAATTCGACTTATTAATCCAAAGATAGATATTTAGCCCCCTGCAGAATATAAAAGTAGATTTTTTCATTTAAAAAGATGTTACTAAACAGGCTACTGAGATAACGCACTTTATTCGATTAAAATCCGACTTATCAGTTTAAAGATAGGTATTTAATTCTCTGCAAATATGAAAAGTAAAATTTTTCATTTAAAAATATGGTATTAAACAGGGTACTGAGCTACTGCACGTTGTTCGATCAAAATCCGGCATGTCAGACAAAAGATAAGTTTTAATCCCATGCGTAGTATGAAAAGTAGATTTACTTAAAAATTTGTAGTTAAGCATAGTACTGAACCCGCCCTTACTCGATTTTTTCGGGTTTGGTCGGGTTATTAGACTCGATGCAGGATTCTAAGTCGTAGTTAACACGTTGAGTCCGGCATCGAATTTGCTGTCCTTTCTGTTCAGTGGGCAGCCAGCAAGTGATACAATGTTGTATGTTATCGCCAAGAAATTACTTTAGTACTAATGACATAATGAATTTTTCTTTAATTATATGTATAATTATATTTCATCACATTTCACTGAGACTTATTTTATTTTTTAACTTTAACGCTGTCAGTCCTACGAACCAACGCCAGCAAAACGAAATTTCTTCAGAGACCGACGCTGGGCCCAACGTGTTAATAAGTTTCTTTCGTGCTGAAAGCACAAGCTTTTATGTCGTACATAGTTATTTATACAAGAAAATTATAAACGATAGAAAACAGAAATAATTTTATACTAAATTAAAATAGTGCATTTGCGCTTTTTAGGTGAAACGTTAAGACGACAAAACATCAATACGGCAAACAAGTACGCATCTGATACCTTCAATGACAAGTGAGCGTCGAAAACTAAAACAAGCGCCCATAAACGCACTGTGACCGATTGTTGATATTATCGGTGACACTCTACATTCACGGCTTACGCATGCTCCGCTTGTACGACTTTGGCCGCGGCGACGGGCCCCGTACACCACCGGATAGACGAATCGAGGACAATAGTACTCGAACCGCTAGCAACCGTTTATGCTACTGAGATTTTGTCGTTTAATTTTCCATTCAATGAAACGAAATAAGCACAAAAACCAATTCATTTGCACAATTTGTTTGGACCGTCAAACACAGAGTAAAAATTTTTAAGGAAATGAAACTACAGATTACTTATTGGCGACAAACGGCTATGTGAAATGTTACAAT
>AGDA01042765.1:0-13236 GCA_000281935.1 Mengenilla moldrzyki | reverse complement strand
TGGCTTGGGCAAGGGACATCGATTTTCACAAACGATCGGCGGCAGTCGCCGTGCCGCGTGGCGGCGTCGCAACACATTGCAGTTGCGACGAAAGCGTTAATCTTTTTTCGTATAGTGTAATTTTTCGAAAAAAATAAACAGCTTTTAAAATAAAACGATTTATACGTTTCGTTAGTGTCCATTTTCAAGCGACGAAATTAAGTCGTTAACGAATTAGAAAAGAGTTACATGTCGTTTTTTTTCTTTTGAATTTCAAAATCGTTTTTGGACGAAAATCGCACTAAAACTTTTAATGTAAAATTTTAGCTCAAAAATTTTCAAAATTTTATATTCGCTAAAATGAAAATTTCATAAATTTTATAAAATTTTTAAAATTTTTATATCGCCAAAAAACGACTCAAGTATTTTGATAAAAATCGGAACTTACCACGAGATTTCTCTTGCCGGTAGACATATTTATGTTCATTAACGTTAAATTACACTCGTCTTTAAGACAGCAGTGAAGCATGTATTTTATATGAATATTACTTAAGTTAAATTTTTTTATATAAAATAAAAAATTAATAAAAAACATATTATGCTTTGGGAAAACGGAAATGATATCTGATAATAATTAACATAAAAGAATTAAAACAATATAGACACAAAATAATATTCGTAGAATATTAAAAATCATGTTAAAACAAAACAATCGTGGAAATAATTAGGTAAATGCACGAATTGAGTAATTTATATCTCCGCATTCATAATTTACAATATTTCCAAAAACATCAATGCATAAATTTACACGTCAGTCGTGTGCTATTTTCAGTGATCCAACCATCACTGAGTGATCTAAGAGAGGAGAAAACGCTCACTAAACATGTCTTCGTATGAAGATTCAGAAAAAATATATATACTAGCTACAATGAGAAAAGTCATGATTACGATATATTAAAAATGTTTTCCTACATTATTTAGCGGAAATAAAAATAAAAATAAGTATAATACTAGTAATGAATAATCAATTTTGTAGTAATTTTTTCCTGATGCCGTTTAAGTTGAAACTTTAATTAGAATTCCGAAATTAATTCTAGTGATGATAGAATTCAATTTTTGTAAAAACTTAAAAACATTGAAATCCTTTGTATTTCCATAAAACATTTTCTCGATTATTCTCAATAATATTTTTTTGCAAATTTTTTATTTTAACTAAGAAAATAATTTGAAGCTTCTCATAAATTTTTAACAATGTGATGCACGAAAACAAAATACAAATAGGTGAATTTTTTTCAGAATTTCAAAATGAAAATGCTTTGAAATATTTTAGTCGACTAAAATACGCCTGGATCCATATTTGTGTTTCATGGATGCGAATTTATACATCTTTTCTGATTTCTAATGATAAAAAGAAGAAGAAACACACTGGAAACAATTTAAAATTTTACGCCATATTTGTTTTATAACCGCGAAGCTCCAATTAAAATGGAGTTAGTCGATCTTTATTGACACTTATACTCCAATGTTGTTAAATAAAAAAATACAAATTTGCAAATAAAGTTCTTTGGTATTTGTAATTTACTCTGTTATTTCATGCTGTATAATTACAGTGGTTTTCAACTATTGTGCCGCGGTATTTTATGGTGCCGCAAGATTTTTAAATTGTGCCGTCAAATTTTACTGATGCATACCGTAAAATAACGGAAGAAACTTTTGAAAGATGAATTTTGCTGCATGAGTATGCATAGAGAAAAAATTAGAAATATATAGTGGTATAACCAACGTATAGAGGTCATAAAAAGGTATATTCTCTCCGTTCACAGTTGTTTCTCTAATTTGTTTAATTGGTAGTGTGCCGTCAAGTTTTTAAATTAACAAAAGTGAAAAAAAGTTTGAGAATTACTGGTATAATATTAAATTTTACGTTCTGTAATAAAACTGACAATTATTTGACAGTCATTTTTCTAAATTTCTAGGTATTTCAAGAGCCGTAATTAAATACATATTTAAGCCTTTTGAGGTCGGCAGATTTCGCTTTTGGAAATGCCAGCAGGTCGGAGCAAATCTAGCGTACTTTTCCGTTCAGAATTTAAAGTCAATAAATGTGTTACAGATTCCGACAACTAATTTTGAAATAAAGGCAGTCCTCTAAGAAAATCCAATTAGAGCAAAGAAACCTAGATATTCACAATTATACTGGGGTTTCTCAGAAAAACTGCCGACTACCTGATTTACATTTTATTTATTTGAGTGCATTTTCTTTTTATTGCTATTATGAGTTTTATTTTGGAAAAAGTAAAGTTAAATTTTCTTAAATTTGAATTGTTGATTCTTCAACAATATGGATATTAAAATACATAGAATTTCTTGATACTGTTTTAAAAATGTCTCCGCTACGCGGATACCGATCGTAAAAAGTTAAAAGATATTCAAAAAAGTATACAAAATTTTTTTTACAAAAATTATAATTATTTATTTCATTTCTTTTATTAATTCAAAAATTTGCTATAACATCGCACTTAATCCTTTATATTTGTCATCAGTAATTTTAAAGACATTTTGAAAGATAAGAAAAAATAAAATTTTTATAAATATAATAGCACATGTACATTTATATAAGAGCTACAAAATCAGGGATCTGAACCAAACCGAACCGAACCGAAAAAAATAAAATTATTTGATCTGAACCGAAAAAAAATTGGGGCCAAACTGAACCGATTACATTTCGGCTCAGATCGGGTTTTACGTAAAAACTAAAAAAACACTAAATTTGAAAACTTAATTTTTTCATAGTTTTACCACTGTTTTTAACAGTACATTTTGAATTTCGCAAGCGCGCATTGACACACGTTTCGCATAAATCGAATTTGTTGTAGCGGTGCTTTTAAAATGTATAAAAGAAAAGGCAAAAAAGAAAAAGGCTGTTTTAAAATCCGAACATTGTACGCAAAGTTTTGAGTAAAAATAAAAATAAAAATTGGTTTTTTTTTGCGTATACAACAAATTAAACATTTGTAAAATGAACTGAAACCCAACCAAAAACAAGTTTGAATTGAACTGAAACCAAACTGAGCTGAAAAAAATAAAAACGGACTGAACCGAACTGAAAAGAAATTAAACTTTTTGAAATGAACTGAAATGATGATTTCGGTTCAGTTCAGGCACCTGCTATAAATAATTCTTCAAGAAACTGTCTCGTGAACCGCATTTGGCCACCCCTCTTCTATAGTAATAAACAAAAGAAACGAGTGCACTACTGAAGAATTTAACACTGGGCTTAATTTTGTATTTTAAATCCTTTTTAGTTTTTCTATACTAAAATTTTGTAACTGATCCATTTGATCAGTACTGTATTTTTTATGCAAGTTTTGTAAAATATAAAATTTGGTGGACAAATTAATTCGTAAATTTGAGGTTGTGATTTTACTATTATTGACAACACTGTTAGCGAATTCATGACGTCAGTAATATGTCTGAAGGTTTGGAAAATTAGCCAACGAGAAATTAATCGTTTAAATTTGTATAGCCGATGCAAGTAAATTCATGAAAGAAATATCTAAAAGCTTTACGACAAGTTTGTATGTTCGATTACCAAAGAAGTTGACAGAATTAGAAGTGCGTGATTTGTTGGCGGACTTCGAGGTCATTTCTGTGAAATATCCACGACAAGTTCGTATTGTTTTGTTCAATTTTCATCATATAAAATGGGCAGCGGATTTGATAAAATAACGAACAATATTTCGTTTGATTTACACAAATTTAAACAAAATTTTAGTACACCATGTTAAAGCTAATTTTTCGTTTTGTCGAATCATTTTGCTCATTATGCCAATAGGATCACTATTATTAGTTTTTAACAGAAATCAGCTCGTTGGTGCTTTATTGAATTCTCAAACGAGCACGTGGTCGCAAAAGCTAAGCACTTTTTGAAAACATTACGATTGGACGGTAAGCGAATTCAAGTGCGTCCCAAACAGTCTCGCATTAAAGCCAAATGTTCGTAGATAGTTGGAAATGTAAGTGATGTTCACGTTCATTCCATCAACTACCATACGTCAATACATCAAATACGTCAATGAGTCAGATCTTTATACAGAACAAATTAAGATCCTTGGTTTTAATACAAAATTAAATTCACAGATTAAAAATTTTTTGAAAATCGTACTCGATTCTCATCTAGTGCTGTACGCTCAATTCCTATAATTTAAATCAATGTTTCCCAACGTGTGGGCGACACTCCACAAGGAGGAAATTTAGTAGTTAAAGGTGAACAATTCAAAAATGGACTTGATTGGTTTTAACTCCTTCGTTCTGGACATTTAAATACAATGCTAGATATCGCTACCAAATTTAACGAAAAAAATAAATTTAAAAAAACGCTATAGTTATAAGGTATAATTTTGTTTAACGTTACTAAAGTATTAACTGGGCGGTTAGAGTCGTCAATAAGCTTTGACAGAATTTTCCGAGGAGTGGGCCATTATGGGTGCATAAAAATTTTAGAAATGTTAAAAGTGGAGCATGGCACAAATATTGGGAAACACTGATTTAAACCGAAATAAACTAGTCGCGAATATTTCGCATCTTGCTGTTTTTACATTTAAAATATTTGCGTATTTTTAATACTAATTACAGCTAACGAAGGCATTATTCGAATTCTTGAACCCTTTTTTTTTAATATGACTTGATTTGACTTAAGAAATAATAAACATATTCGTGCAATAATTCATTGAAAAAGGATTTACAATGATTAAAAATGAATGAAAGCAAAACATATAATCCGTTATATTTCAAATACAATTTACGTTTCTCAAAAAGCATCATTATAAAAATTTTGCAAAATGAAAAGCTCTGTAAAATGGTTAGATAAATGCTTTTGGCGTGAGAAAATTTTATGGAAAAAATTTAAACCCCCGTTTTTTTGAAATTTTTGTGGTATTCTCTACGCGTATTAGAATTGTTTATGTTACTTTAATACGTTAAATTTATTTTATTTTAAATATATATTGTCAAATTTGTTTTTATCAATGTCCATTGTTTGGTTATTTCAAATCTAAAAGTATTAGCCCAGCAAATAAATATCTATGCGAATTTTAAAATGCATTTTTATATTAAATACGTATAAAAATTGAAAATTTGATTTAAGAATTGTTTTGTTTCAAATTTTATTACTTTTATCAAATTTGCAATATAATATTTTTGGAGGTATTAAAACTTAAATGTAATTTAAGTGCACGCCAAAAAGGTAAAAAAAACTTAAAACAATTTTAAATAATAAAATACAACAATTTAGATATAATATACATAGAAAAATATTAAATTAAAAATCTTTTTTTAATTTATAACTGTAACAATGGATATTGAACAGCATTAAAATTTAATTTACAGCTATATAACGTAAAATTATTTTAATTTTAACTTAATTTACGCGTCCATTTTGTCTATCTGGGCTAATAAGATCTTTTGGTAAACTTACTCGAAACAGTTGATTTACTTTGAGTAGCTATGACGTAATAGTTATTCTACTGAAAGTAAATTTTCTAAAAGAACTTTTGTTATTCTACACCTACACAGTGTAAATTAAAAACATCATAGTAAAGGTATACTAGCATGTACGTGAAAAATATGTGAAATATTTTATTTTCTAATTAGTGCCAATATTCAATTTTTTTATGAACCTTTCCATAGTTAGAAAAACGTGTTTTGATATATTTCTGAACGCAACATTAGGAACATGGTAGAAACTATAGTTTAAACGTTATTGATTTGAAATCATACTTCTGTTTAGGTTTATGCCCATTTCGTGAGGAAAGTATGCGTCAGTCGCCCGACGATTTTTATCTGGGCGGCGTTCCGGTCGATCACGAACTCGGGCCGCTTGAGAACGACTTGGCTGCACGTGCAGCGCGACACGTAATTAATGCCATTCCTGCCGGTGCTGAAGACGATGCTGACGTGGTAGGCGCACCGGCTGCACAATTTCTTAGGCGCTACCATCATCGTCGTGAAGTGGCGCCCGCTGATGATGGTGATCGTGCTGCCGTTGTGTCACCGGCTTTTTCCGAACAAGAGGAGTATGGCGTTGACGAAGAAGACGATCTGGATGAGTATTACGATGATGAAGAAGAAGATGAAGACGACAGTGACTTTAGTAATGTTTTCGATGACGGTTTTGACGAAGCCGATTTCGATGAATTCGATTTTCTACCGATTGGCTTCGTTTCCGATTACGGCCCGTTGCCTGTGAATGTGCCGTGGTTCTCCGATGACGACGATGAGGATGACGATGGTAATGATGGTATCGATGACGTAGATGATGATGTTAACGACATTAGCGGCGATAACAGTGTTGATTCTTGTGACGATGCGGAAGCGTGTCCCGACTGTGACGGTGATGGATCAAAAGTATCGAATGGAGCTCAGACGACTTCAGATCAGGACTTTGAAGACTGTTGGGACTGAATTTCTTGTCGTTATTTTTTGTACAAAAACAGCGTTAACGTAGAATTTTTTAAGCTAATTGAGCTGTACTTTTGCTTAATAAAACCATTTGTTCTACACGTTTATGGGTTTATTATTTACTAGTAAAAAGTAATGGAAGCATTCGAAAAGTCAATTATTTGGTAATAAATATATACGTATTTTAATTTGAAAGTTTAGTATACCCTAAATGAACTTATTGGCTAATAAGTTTCTTGGTTTATGACAAGTAAAAATTATTTCTATTTGTATGCTTTAATAGTGACTTCACTTTCTCTTTACAAAATAAACATGTGTATATTAATAAAACATAATTAAACGTTTGAGATACAAAGTAAAATTTTAAAGTCGATTTCAGAGTATATATATTGTAAATAAAGATCTTCGTAATTAAATTGCTTGTAACTGATGAATTACAACGAACATTATTTTTTCTTTGTTATTTTTTGAATTTGTATTTTCTTTTGTAAAGAAATGACTATAGTAGGTTTTGTAATCACAGAACAACGCGTGGCGTGCTGCGCAGCTAACATAGAATGAGAGCTCAGATGGGGAAATATTTTCCGTATTGCTGCAATTACGTATACGTTTACGTAAGCATGACGTATACGCGTACTGAAAAAATGCATCAATTTCGCAGAACGCTAAATGCCAAAATAAAATAAAAATATATGTGTTTCATTTCCTATTTTGAAAAGCGCGACCGTGTCCTAGTTGGTAGAACAGCGTATATGAGAATGCTACGTTCAATAGAGTAGTGGGTTCGATTCCGTCGAAGTGGAAAAAAATACAGAGCGAAGCGAGAAAGAGATAGCAACATTTTTTTTCTCTTTCGGAGAAATAAAAATGCTGCAATTCCGTAAGGGGGACGCTAAACGAAGTCAACGTCAGTTCTCATTCTGTGTTAGTAATGTAAAAATAATCTAAAGACGTTTCTTTTGATGTTTATTTCTATTTTTCTCGTGTTTGTTCATCGACGCTGCGACTGCTTTAATAGTAATATATAAAAAAAGTGTATTTTTGTAACGCAAATCGACTTTATAATGTTTGTAAAAAATTAAAGAAAATTAATTTGTGAATTTTTGATGTTATGTCGTTGTAGCATTCCTAAATGCAGAAAAGATTTATTAAATAAAGTGATTGGCTTTTGATTATGACTTATAGCTTTTAACTTATTATATATAAAAATAAACTTAATTCTACAATAGTGGTATTTAATATAATAAATTATTATTAAAAAAAAAACGAGTAAATCTGTTGATATCTGTTTTTATAGTACACCGAAATTGATATGTATTGGGTAATCATTAAGCACAACTTTTACAGGTGTCTATTGTCTTAAATGAACACTTGTTATAAACAAAAAATCACGTTTCAGACTTTTTACAACAATTTCGATTTTCATTAGTATTCTCTTACTAACGTCTTACCGACCTTATTTCTTTAACATTGTTTTTAACTTATTGATGTGTATAAGAATTGAACAATTGTTATAATAACTGTTATAACTAATAGAACGAATGTTTTTAACAGACAAGTAACATGAAAATAACATTGCTTCTTCTTATTTTGGTACACAGGGTGTGAAGGTAAAAAAATGTATTCTAATTATAATTCAATGAAAAAAAAAATTTAAGCAAGTCATATAAAGAGTTTTTTAAAAAGTACAAATTTATAAATAAATGATTAGCTTGGCAATTGTGTTTATCAATTAAGAGTTGCTTGTATAATAGAACATAACAATTAGACTTTTCTGTAGCTTGTAATCAGCTCAAATGGCAAACTCTAGAAAGAGTAGCATATTATCGGGGTTTTCAAATGAATAAGTATTTTTCAAGCACTTTTCAGCTGATTATGTATAGTGTGACAGTTCAAAGAGCTAAAATTAAGAATTTTGTAAATTTTATTGACTAGAAAATTAAATGTTCAATACGTCTAAGAACAAAATTGTAACAAATAATTTTAATTATGTTTACGAATGGAATTATGTTAATGATAAAGATATGCGCTTGAATATTTGAATTCTTAGTCACATTTTGTCAATTCCACAAGAAAAAGATTTACTCTATTTTCGTGAAGCATACTCATCATTGAAAAATAATTAAATAGGATGAGAATGTTTTTGAAAAAAAAAATTAAACAGTTAAAGGGTTAAACTTCCAATTTGGCACAAAATTAAACCTTTTTCTATAAATTTCACATACATGTAACGATTCAGTTGTCTTCTCTGAGTCCAGTGTCACAAATGTGACGGGTGTTAATTATATGTCTATGTTAATTTTTTACACCAAATTGGATCACAAACGAACACATTATGGTATAAAACAATAAAATAGATATAAAATATTAGTGGTCTAGTGATTGTTATTTTTATTTTTAAAGTGAGCCGAACCATTATGTGTATAATGCACTGTTCAATTGTTTAGTAGTAGACATCTTGATGTGTTGTGTATTCACAAAATGAGAATATTGCTTGCAATAAGTACCGTGAAAGACACTAATTTACTTGAATGATGAAGATGAAAACAATATATATTTTATGTGTTAATATACTCAACCTAGCTAGTTGCAAATACGTCGACGAGCCTACTAAAAGTGTTATCTATATATAGCTCAGCGTCATTTATATCTATCTGTTTGTAAAATTGCTAATTTTACTTAATTAGAACGTTTTAGATCAGGAGGGAACAACTTTTTTAACAAAGGGCTTATCCAAATTTCAATTATTTTTTTTGGCGAGCCATAGAATTATATGTTTATAAAATTTATAATCTCATTATATAATAAACACAGATTACAAAAACAGTTAATGTGAAAAAAATGATTACATACAAAAAATAAGAAAATGATGAAAAACCAATATAATGTAAAATTTGGCATGTTTGAATAAATCACATTAATTTGGTAAAATTTAGTATACCTGTAATATAAATAAATGCTTAGCGGATCACATAAAATTATTAAACGTACCACATGTGGTCCGAGACCCCACAGAAATAAATGACAATTAGTATCATATTTAAGTAATAAAACATCTAGTTCCCTCTTAGAAATAGGTTTTCTCCTGAAGCTCTAATAGTTTATGAATTAAATACATTATTTACATTAAAATTAAATACTTATTCCATATTGAAATTAAATGAGTAATCTATCTCAAAGTTAACCCGCTTGACCAATTATGTTGTGATAATATAATCACAACATCGCAAACGTCAATATAAATTTTGTAACAAATATTAAATTTATATAACAGCAACGTTACGGTAATATTGTGGTAACATGTGAAGTTGACGCACTTTGTTCATGTTACAGTAACATTACAAAAATAATATTATAGTAACATTGTGGAAAAAATATTATAATAGCATTACAAAAAAAATAATACAGTAATGTTTCAAAACCTGTAAAGTGTATTAAAACGTATATTATTTGACATTTTTTATAAATGTATTTAAATTATATTTATTGCAATATTTTATATTATTTTTTTAAAATTTTTTGTCAAATTTTATAAAAATTCCGCTTTAAAACAAATTCAGATATTACGGAATTTTTGTTATAAAAAATTCAGTGTTTATAATCTAATAAAATTATATTTTTTATAAAAAAACTGGTTGATAACTTACTTCTATTCTTTAAACAAATAAATAAATAAACTAATACAAAGTATTTTAACAAATTCACTTTTTAAAACATAATGCTGTTAGTTCCAGTTAATTACTAAATTATTGGGGAAGTTCGTCTTACAGCAAAGAAATGTTTCAAGAAGAAAATAATAATATTGCATTTCTCTGTCAATAAAACCACGTTCTAAAATTTTATATCATTCAACAATGAAACAAATTATATTTTTTATTAAATTTCTATTGTTTTATACACACATAGGACATTAAAAAACGATTAAAATAATCAGATTTCAAATAACTTTTTATAAATTTGTGAAAATTTCATATTTCTGCTATATAATGGTAACATAATATCTGCGATATTAATATTCTTATATAATATCAATATACTTTTTACGATATAATTTTTATTATATAATAATAATATAATTTTTGAAATATCGACATTTTTATATAATGGTAATATAAATTCTCCTTATAATGTAACGTGGTCAAGCGAGAATTGTTTACTATGAAAAGTACAAGTTAGTTATTAAAATGTAATTTTTATTTTTTAAAAAATTAATTTGATAAATGACGCTTAAAACACTCTTTAAAAATCGTCATATAGAGTCTCAAAAGGGTAATAACCTTGAGTGAAATGTTAAGCAAATAATGAACAGGTCACTATTTATTTGCTTAAAGTACAAATTTTTAAGTAGGTATTACGCTATCTGTATGCTTTACTGAATAAACTTATTGCAAGCTTCAGATAATTTTTGACAGATTGGTTCAGATACCTTATTTTCGATAACTTGTAATCTAATTGTATGAGGGAAGTCTTTTTTAATGTTGAGTTATACAAAAAAAAAACTAAACACGTATTCAATAAAAAAATAGTTTCTAAAAAATCATAACGGGTATGTATTTAAATAGTTGCTCTCAAGGTACCTTATTTGTAATCAGTTAGCAAATTTAGTTCTAACTAATCGATTAAGATTCAAGGTTGACTAGAATTCAAGATTTGAAAAACTAGTCATTGGAATTTCCCAATTAGATGTTAAAGGGACCAAATATATGTATATAAGGACATTGAATTGGTCTAAAAATTGACCACAACCGAAGTTTACAGTTAATGATGAAGTTTGCGAAAATGTTTGTGCAAATATTTTGTTTATTCCTCGTGTGCTTATCACTCGGTACGTACACTTATTTATTTTATTAGTAGTAATTTTCAATTGTATTTTAAATTAATATTATTACATATATCTTATGCTACTAATATTACGTTCGAAATCTAAATTTTGTACAAAAATGTATGTATATACATACACATATAATATTTGAAATGAAATCAGTATGGTTGTTTAATATTAATGACACTTTTTCCTAATAAAAAGTTTAAATTTGATTTTAGCTAGTCTTTTATTTCTTAAACCACAAAATGCCTTTAAAATTTCAAAAAATTTTCCTTTGAGTTTTTGTTTTAAATTTTAGTAAAAAAAAAATTATGCTCAACTGTTTTTTTATAATAACGACCAAAAGAATTGAGTATATAAACTAACTGAACACATCAATATAATTAGCATATTTTAAAGTGTACTTATACACATTTATATACCCTTTTATTTTCATTGGACAAGGTATGTGCATTTTTTATATATATTGTGATCTGTAGCCAGTTTTTCTAATCCAAACATTAATTGGATACCGGAAAATACATAGTTTTTTATTTCATATATTTCAATGTGTATGTATCTGTGCTTATATTTATGGGTAGCTAGTTAGGTTAGTGCCTGTATATGTATATGTATTTAAATAAACACAGTTTAAGTTTGTTTCATATGAACATTTCAGTAATATATGCGTATGTTTTTCAACTGGAAAATTTAAATTTTTTCTAAACCTCGTTTTCTCGGCTAGACATCTATTCTTGAGTTCAACAGTGTTTATTATTTGGACGATAATTCAGAGGAACAGGAGTTATAGACTTCGGAATTGAACCATAGCAAAACATTTTTAACCAAATATTTCCTAAACTAAAAATTCTCGTTAAAAAGGGCCTATATAAAAATAAATTGGTTAAGTAAGTGCTTTTTATTTTTGAATGTTGTATTTTTATGACTTGTTATTTCCACACAGAACGAAAAAAACGTCGTACTTTTTAACTATAAAGATATTTTTCTAGTACAAGTAACAAAATAAATCAAACTTACTCGTAAGATTATATTCAACGCTTTATATACATTCTTTTTGGTGTCAATCTTTTTTCTTACTTTTCATTAATACTTTTTTTTATATATTTTATACTCCAACAGAATATTAGCTTCTTTCGCCTTTTTCCTTAAAATATATAAATTTCTAACATTTAATAAGATATTTTAGTAAAGGTTAATAGATATTTTTATATATCGGTCACTTAATACTTACTTGAACTAAAACTTTTACATAGAAATTGAATAATTTTAATGAAATTATATTTCGTTTGCAAATTATTTTAACTTGTGCTTGCTACACTGATAAAAATATCTATTGAATATAAGACTGAATTCTTCACGATTTTGGGACAAGAAATATTCATGTAAAATTTAGTAGAACTCTTCTATTTTTTACTCTATTTGTTTACAAATTAAATTATTTTTGTACGTAATAAGCATATTTCTACTTGCATCATAAGTATTTTCTGTTTGTCCCGAAATCGTAAAAAATTATTCTTATATTCAGTAGATATTTTTATCGGTGTAAGCATTAACTTTTGGGCAGTAAACTTTAGTTTATAAAATTTATTAGTAAGATAATAAAAAATAAATTTGAAGAAATAATAAAAAATTTCATATATTTACTAAAATATTTTATTCAACATCACAAATTTATAACTTTTAAGTAAAAAAAGCAAAAAGTTGTTGTGTAGTTCAAGAAAAGTTTTATATACGTACAACTAGCGAAACTCAAATAACATAACGGTTACCGTTCGACCCTAGTGCGCAGAGTACCTGAGTTCGATTTTCGCCTAATACCGACGCATAGTGGGGTATTTTTTCATTTTAAGTGGTCAAAAGTCGATTTCGTAAAATCTATTTTATTCCAAAAGAAATTTAAAATCATCATAAATTAAATATAGTATTTATTTTACTATATTTATAGTTTGGAATTTGCAAATTCATTTATAAAC
>AGDA01042751.1:0-16870 GCA_000281935.1 Mengenilla moldrzyki | reverse complement strand
GTGAATACAATGGCGTAGCGACGGGGACGCAAGGGAGGCACTTTCCTCGGACAGCGCTTTACTAATGAGCGGCAAATTTTCTATTCAATAGTATCCCACAATTGCAATAAGTAACGCTATTTGTGAAAGAAGCTCTTTCAAATTAAAACTTATTATGAATTATTTTCATACAGTGAGGAGTACCACTAGGCTTTCTGAATTGGTAACGATAGCAATTGAGCATCAAATAATAGACAAGTTTGCAATGGCAACTTATATATAAAAAATTTTGTAGGGAAAAAGTAGAAAGATTAAAATTACAAACTCTTAAAGTGACCCTAATTATGAAGGTTATTTTTTCGGTGGGGGTAGCATTTTTTAATTGTTCTACGGGTGAAAAAACGTACGCTACGCCACTGGGTGAACATATTTATACACATTTGATTTGTTTTCATTTATTCAAGAAAATCAATTCAAATTATTTAGATATTTTATTAAAATAAAAAAACGAAAAACTATCGATGTGCTTGTAGGGCTACATTAAAGTTATTATAATGTCAGTTTTCTATTAATGAAGATAAATGAAGCGTTCGGAGCACAGACGTTAGCTTGTGCTAAAGATTTACAACTGAATATGGATAAATTGAACGTGAATGGTGGCGCAATTGCAATCGGACATCCATTAGCGGCCTCTGGAGCTCGAATCACGACACATTTGGTGCACGAACTTAGACGCAGAAAGGCTAGATTTGGTATCGGAGCAGCATGTATTGGAGGTGGTCAGGGTATCGCTTTATTAATCGAAGCCTTAGACTGATTTTACGCGCTTTTGCATGGTTGTTATTTTAAAATTACCGGAGTCAATTAAGTTAAATAAAAATAAATTTTATTTTTGAAATAATAATTTAAAAAACATTATAATTGGCAACTATAAAGTATTTCATAATCACAGTTCTTTTCGGTTTTAAGTGAAAACTTGAAAGAAATCAAACACAACTTTCTGGTCCAGGAATCGTATTCGTATATACTGGTTCTTTTCTCATAGTGCCCAAATGGGTATTTCTTGATTTATTTGAGTTGTTTTGATTTGTTGCAGTCTTTAATCTGTCTAGAGACGATGTTTTATCGAAGTTGTCTATCTGATTTAATTATTTTTTTAAAGAAAAAAAAATTAGAATTCTCGCTTTGTTGTTTCTAAAAGTAAAGAAAAACTTTAATACCACTGGGAAAGGTAAATGAGACAGTTTTTGTAAATTCTGAAGTAAATTGTCTTGTGATGAAAATACGTTTTCAATTTTTAAACTAGGCGACAAGTTCATCACTTCGGAACCTATAAGAAATAAGTTAATAATTTAGTATTGTATGAACATCACAAAAGTTCTAATTAAAAATAATTGAATTTTTACAAATTTTTTTCGTATTTCTATTTTTACAATATCACCGAAAATTTCTTTATAATCTTTTTTTAATTTGCTATTAACGGAAATGAACTCATATAAAACATTTATTATTTACTTCTTAGAATTGAATATAATTAAATACTTGTTTTTATTTTAATCGAATTAAAAAATAATAAAAGTCATATTTAATAGTTGTTTATAATGACACAAAAACCAATCGATATTGTTAATTAAAAATTTTAGTATTTAAGATTTCTAATATATATATAAGATTTTTTGGCGAGTAACCTGGTTACGTTTTTGATTAATACAAATTAAAACTCAGGTTACAATGTTCGTCAAAATATGGTTGCAACCAAGTTTAATTTTTATTTTCGTTTTTAAATATTTGAATTTTAGAAACACAGAACAAGAAAGTCCATGTTTTGTTCGCTTTTTAAAACATGTTTGAAATTGCGATTTCAAGTTTATTTTAGGTTATTTTCTGCAGCTGAAGCAGAACAAAGATAAAGTAAAAGCGCAGTGAGATTTTCACGCTAAATGTTTTTAAAAAACCGTTACAAACGTTTTTAGCCCTTCATAACAGATAAAAAAGTGGTTATTAAATGTTAGAACCAAGTTTGTCAAAATACAAAAAGTCGCAACCAAAAATAACCAGGTTGCTCGCCAAAAATGTTTATATATTTTCAGTAATCGTAACGAAATTTCATTCCTATACTACTAAATTATTTATTGAATGTTTTTTTAAATAAATTTTTATTTAATATTACTAAAAAGATCTCTGTATAGTGTTCTCCTTGCCGAACGATTTCCATTGTTAACACTCTTCTGACCAATAAAGTATGAAGATATTTAAACCAGAAAAGTAATTTACAATATTTTTTTAAATCTATTACTTGACAATATTTCTAAAAAAATATTTTTATGTCGATTGCTTTTTCATAGTATAAAATGATTTTTTATTGAATTTTTTCACAGTTGATAACATATCTTAAGAGATCTCTACAATGACTTTAAATAAATTAACGTGAAATGACTATTTTTAACCTTTTATATTTCTGTAACTGAACTCTTGTATGGTTTTTATCAGTTTTAATAAGTTAGTAAATATTAAGTCATAAAATAGCGATTAAACTAATTTTTTTTTTGAAAATGTATTTAAAGTATTCTCAAAACTTTATATGGTTAGTATAAAAAATTATATTTTTAGCTATCTTAAACGAATTTCAAATATTTTTTAGACCCAATATGTTTGGCGGGTAATCGTAATTTTTTTAAAACTAATAAACTTTAAATATTTTATTTAAACTGTAAAGTATTCTAATAGATTTAAAAATAAGAAATTCAATGTCGAAAGTCATCTATTTTTAATTAAATTATTCATAATAAAACAAATAAATGTAATGCTTAAATAAAAAACTAGCTATTAAACAATTCTACCTCAGCTATCTAACACAATATTGATTAAAAGTACATGAATGAGTAACGTTTTCCAATATTGCTGTTAAGTATACATTTTTCATGTTAACTAATTTATAAAATACTTTTCTATCCAAGCTATTTTCTAATCATGCATTCGCTAGTAGTTCTTCTATAAGTAAAAAGTCTAAGAGAATGTGTACCGTTTGAAAATTGAAAAAATCCAATTTTATTATTTATTCTTATTCGTCTACTTGTATTTTGCTTGAAGAAAAAAATGTAATTTCATTTTAGTTACAAAGTAGTTTTAAACGTAATTATATGTTGCGAATTTTGATATGTAAATATAAATAGACATAGAGTTGTGTAATTTTTTTACTATTCATATACTAAAACATATTTCGCTAAAAAGAGAATATATAACACAAATATAAAATGTTACATTAAAGCTTAATAATAACATGTATAATATCTTTAGCTTAGACGAATTCAAATGTATCTTTTTCAGTTTACTTAGAATGAAAGGTATCAGCATAAAAAAGAATAATTTTCTTTAGTATTAGTATAAACTATTTTACAGTAAGTATTAAAGTTATTTTTAAGTCAATCATTATTTAATGGAATTGATAACAATATTTTAATTCTTCTTTTTAATTAGATTGGTATAAACTTTTCCCTCATTATGAACTTTATTTAGTTATTCTAACTTTTGTCTTAAAGTTGTATTTAAAGTATATTTTTAACAACTTTTACGATGATTATCGTCAAAAAAATGTTTTTTATATACAACTTTTATATAGTATTACGCCATAGGATCATTTATACGAGCATTAATACGATGTTTTTATTATGATAAGTGTCATACTAAGCAATACAAGAAATAAGATCAACAGCAGTTAAAAGGTAAATATGAATAATGCACAGATTCTAGTTCATTCAAAATGTATTTTTGATGATTTTAAAACAAACGAAATTTAATACCTCTTTTTAATACTAGACTTACGGATGTTTGATTATATACTACTTTTACTGAAGTAAAAGTATTTTAGTTTTTTACTGTAAACCAATTAAAAATATTGTTTAAATCAAAAAGAAAAGTTAAGCAATGTGTGTGAAAAGCCTTGTTTAATAATATTTATTTTGAAAATATATTACGTTCTGAAAAGCTACTTGGAGCTAATAAAAGAATGAAAAAGGTGTTAGTTGATGTAAATTAACTAATAACACACGCGAGATCAGTAAAAGGCTGAATTTATCGGATTCAACTCTTTAAGACCACTTATTTATTTATTATACGAAAATTGTCTGTTATTTTCCCAAAAAAGAAATTATTTCCCAAACAACTCAATAATTGAACAGCTTACTGTAAATATTTCATGCAAAAACAATTTTTTTTAATAAAAAGAGCAATTTCTATAATACAGAATGCAAGTAAAAAATGTATGATATGTGGAACATACCTTTTGGCGTGCTTAAAATATCCGGTGATTGTTTGCATTTATCGACAATCGTGTTCGATTTTAACATGTATGAGACCACATATCGGTTATCACATGAATTAATATCTAAAACGGAACTTTGTGGACTACGTGTCGAACAATTTTTCACTTGCTCTTTACAACCGCTGTTCATTAAACATCTAGTGTTAGCTGCTAAATTATTATTATTATTGCTACTACTATTGATGTCACTGCGGCTCATTGTCGACGACATCCGGCATTTCTTTACAATCAGCATTCCGATAACAATAACGACTAGAAATAGTGTAAATAGCACGCCAGAAATCATAGCTGTCAAAGGCACTATGCTTATTGTTGTACTTCCATCTAATATGATTAGGGAAACATATTGAAAAAATACATTTTGAAAAGTATTCAACGTTAAATGGCGCGTTGTTTCTTTTTTAAATTGTAATTTAAAAAAATAATAAATAGGTAAAAAGTTTACGTCAACAATATTGGTTAATTTAATAACAGTTAAGTTTAAAACAAATACTTTGTATAAAACGAAATTTCTGATTTTTGAACAGAATTTCATTCCTCTTTATTTAAATTATTTCTCGATGTTAAGAGCAAACAGTTAGAATACAGAATTGTTTTTATTATTTTAAATTATAAAATTAAAATTAGGTGATTATCTATACTTTAATTGAAGACGAGTAACTTAGTTTTTATTTTCATTAAATAGTCTATAAGTGAATTCTTTTCCTATTTTTAACGCAGCTTTTCTTAAGTTCTTATATCAAAAACTAATGAATGTAATACTCATTACTGGTTCATAGTAAGCTCTCTACTTATTTTTCTTTTAGTAAAGATTAGTGAATGCCTATTTTCCAAAAAATCTGTCATTCTCTATAGAATCGTATTAAAATGTTTCCAGAACTTTTGATAGATGTTGAATGATAAATGTCAAATGCACTTATCCAATTGAAATAAAAGGGTTTTGAAAAATTATTTTTTCAAAAAAATTAAACATAAAAAAATTATTTCGTCTTCTTTAAAACACGTTTTGAAAAAATCATTGTGATGAAAATATTTATTATCACACACACAATACTAGTTACCTCTTAGTTTTTTATTATGAATAATTATTCACGATTTTAGAACAAACAGAGAATATGTTTGATGCAAGCAAAAATATGTTTATAATATACGAAAAGAATTTAATTTGAAAACAAATAGTGTAATAAATAGAAGAATTCTACTAAATTTTATATAAATATCTCTTATCTTGAAATCTTGAATAATTTACTCTTATATTAAGTAGATATTTTTATTTCTGCATAGAGATTTGTAAAGTAATACTGTCCAGCAAGGCAAAATTACCTTGAATATCCAATATATTATCCTAAAATCTATACCAGGGGTATGGAGAAAACAATAAATTTGTTCAATTTTTATAAGTCAACGTTTAGAAAAGAGAAAATTTAATTTTAGACATTAAATTTTTTCCCTAGAACAGGGGTAGCCAATTTTAAATTACTTGTGACTTTTGACAAATATACTCGAATTCACTTTTTATTTTTATGCTATTTTGTTTTGAAAAATTACTGTATATCCGTATATGGTTGAGAATGTTTTTAAAATTACTGACAACAAATACGAAAGATTCAATGCAACGTCGTAACAAATTCTTGAACTTTCAAGAGAAGTGAAATAACTATAATTTTTCTAAAAAAAATTAATACCTTTTTTGCATATGTTTTCAATACGTATTTAATTGCGCTTGCAAGATATTTCAATTTTTAAAAAGTGACAAGGAGCTTGTTACTACTGATGCAAAAAATAATAGAAAACCAAAAGTAATTAAAGGAACAAAAAAATTAGCAACATGGTTGCTATTCTTTTTAAAATTATGTTGTCAAATTTAGGCTCCCGCGAATATTTGCTTTAAAACCTCTGAAATCGCCCATTTTTTCTAATTCAAAGACGTATAATTCGAATTCATTTATGAAGATTTAAAAAAAATGGCACCCACAGAATAGAAACTACATAAAAGTTCGTCTTTAAGGAAAAAATTTCCGATGCGTGACATAAGAGAGTACAACAAACTCACAAATCGGAATTTATAGTTCTACTATCGTACCGTTACCGACATCTCTTGGATGATCGTTCTTTTTTAGAACATTAAAAAATGAATTTTAATTTATTATGTTTTATATGTTGTTTTTTAATGTTTTTATTAATTATTCCTTTTTCGATTCCTCTATAAATTCATTCTACTTGATTTTGTTAATTGACCACACCGAGATTTGAACCCACAACCGTAAGTGAAATGGACTTAATTTATGATGTGCTCTACCAACTGTTCCAATCATTATGTTTTTTTTTTCATTAACGTAACATTACACATATACTTCAAGTCAAGCTGTTATTCTTTTTAAAAGACTAAAATGTTCACAAACGCTTGAAAAACATCAAAAAGGGGAATATGAATTTTAACTTTTGGGTGAGTAAACGATTATCTAATAGATGACGCTAGCGGGATATTAAGCAAATTATAAGTTTTGTTCTTTGAGTTTGTTGTACTTTTTACGTCACGCGACGGAAAATTTTCCTCTTTAAGACGAACTTCTATGTAATTTTTATTCTGTGATGGCACCTTTAATATAAATCAGTGTCATAAACTTTTTGGAAAGAAAACCATTTAAATTTAAAATTTAACAGTTAAAATTTTTTCGTGGACTGGTGAAACTTCTTCAAGAACCAGCACCGGTTTGCAGTATCACAGTGGTTGAGAATCGCTATTCTAGTCGATTTAAAATCAAATTTACTTTTATTCTATATACAAAATGCTCTATGGGCTAATAAATTTTATTGGTTATATTAATAACCAAATTACTTGGTTTGTTTTTTATTAATGCTGAGAACTCTTTAATATTATTCGCGTATCTTTTCTTAATATACAATTTAGTTTCGGAGCATGCTTTGAGATTTTGGTGAAATTTTACAAATTGTTCATCTCGTACTTGATTTGTTTTAAATGGCTGATCAGTCGATAACAAAGCAGTAAGAAATTTTTATAATGTGCTTTTTTAAAAATGTCTATTGACTTTAGAAGAAAACAATTTCGAAAGCGTAGAAATAACTTTTCAATACAATACAAAATTTAATAGAATCAGAGTGGACATTTTCCAGTTCATAGAAGTTATATTTTTAAGTGTGGTCACGCGGAAAATCATTATTTCGCGTAACGAAAAGTTTTCTTATTGTTACTTCGATTTCTTTCCTTGCAACGGCAAATAAAGGAGTAATTGGCATTTTTAAATAGCGTCAAGCGTAAACATAATACCTGTCCGTTTCTCGGCATCTTTCAGGGCAATATTCTCCAAAACTATCTTATCACTAGAGCCCTTAGCGTTCTCCGCATACAGAACCAAATAGAATGTCGGCACTGAAAATGAACTCGAGAATATATCGTTTGCATTGAAAGTCGACAAATCGGCTAAATCGAATCGAAATAGCGGCTTAGCAGGCCCACTGTTCGGTACGGCTGTCAAATTTAGCCGCAAGTTCGCCGTGCCCGACTCGTAAACCTCCATGTAGAAGGTTTGTGGCAGTCCACCATCGTAGCCCGGCTCGCATTCCACTTCTAATTGATCGTTGCTGAAGTTAGTTATTGTCCTCAATGTGCAGTTTGTTAGCGGACTAGGCCTTACTGAATGTGAGAAAAATTAAAATTGCCCAATGAAAATTTTCAGTTTTGCTCGTTATCATTAAAAAAGTTTTCAGATAAAAGTGAAGAAACAATTTTAAATGATTCTCATCAAAAAAACTTTTCGATTTAACGTTATTTTTTCCATGCACAAAGACAAAGTTTACTTTGGGTCGCTCAAAGCTAAAAAAAATGACAAATTTCGTTTACATTTCAAGCCCTATGTGAAGTTTTCTGTTAATTTCGAGAAGTGTACGATTCATTTGGAAAGCTTTTTGCAATTTTCTAAAGAACCATTAATTTTTCAAGTGAAATCTAATTTAATTAAAACCAGATTGTATAAAAAACTTCATCTGTTTACAATACTTCGCAACAAGAGTAAAATATAGAATATTGAAAAACTATAAAAATTTTATGAGTACTTTTAATTTGTTAAATTCACAATTTACCGGGCAACATTTTGTGCTCTGGGAAAGAATAAACATTTAAACTAAACAAAATACAATTTTTTCATATATTTCAATACATTTTGATTACGTGAATGCGTTGAGTCTCATATGAAATTTATTTTCTGTGCTTTTTGAATACATCAAGATCAAATGCTGTACACAGAGTGCTAAAGACGTCAATAATAGTGTAATGTTTTTTTTTACTTAAAAAGTCTATAAAATAAAAGCTTTTAGATAAGGCTAAAATTAAGTATTGAATGTAACGATAACTTTAGTAAAATGATTACTCTTCAATGTTTATTCGAATACAACTAGGGGAGTTATTTTCATACAAATTAGCCATAGAAAACTGAAAAAGAAATTTTCATCTGTATTGACAGCAAGGACCTGATATACATAGACTACGCATTCTAATACATTATTAAGCCGTCTTCGAAAAATAATTCACCATGTTCGAAAAAGAATCACGGTGCATCCATGATACATCGCGAAACATTAAAATCGTATTTATTTTCTCATCTCGACGCACCCTACTTTTTTTCGAGATGCATGAAGATGGATGAAGATTTGTGTAGTCTGTATGAAAATTTTTTTTATGTTTTATTATTTTGATCATACCGATACCACTAAAGTTCCACATTGGGACTTGAATCGAAGCCTAATTACGATCTTGTTAGCCTAGACAGCTCTGACACGTATTTCAGTTGAGCACAGATTTAATAAGTATGACCAACATTTTAAGACTTACATATACAAAAATTGGCATTCGAAAACTCAATCTTAATGAATCGTGATTAATCGGGGTTAAGGGGACTTTTCGTAGACGGCTTTATTTTTACACCTTCTCAGCTACTAAATCGGAGAGCGCATATTCATTAGTGACATTTCAATACATAATAAAAATTTAAATATTTAATATTAAGAATTATGAAACTAAAAAAACAAAACAGAAATTTTCTAAATTAAAATAAAAGTGAAAATTTGAAAACTAAAAAACTTTAACAAAACCGTTATCAACCGTTTAAAATCAACGTCAATTTAGCATTTTCGCTCTCCAGAGTAGAAGTAAATATGCGTAAAAATGAAAAAGTATGTAAATACACTGCCCATAGGCATTTTTTTCGGACTAAAAAATTTTAAGATCTCTCACTCGCAATAAAAATAGAAATTTTATTTCTTTTGTACAATTTTTTTCTAAAATTTTTTTCCATATCTTTTAAAACATGGTCGACTCCCTTCCATTTTTTACCTTTTTGTTAAATGTTTTTCGTTTAGACAATGGATTTAAATCACTAATCGTGTCATAATTAATGAAATTACTTGATTCACAAACGCTTTATCCATAATCGTAATTCATGATTGTGTATCTGTGGTGAGCGTTTTTTAAAATGGGAGTCAAATCCGTTAAAAGAAAACAAAATCAACTAGTGAGAAAATGATTTGGAAAAAATACGTATATAATTTTCAATATTTGTAAATTTTTATGCGCAAAAATACATTTTTATGAAAATAATGTGTTTTCATCCGCAAAAAATGCCCTATGTGTATTAGGCTCATGTGTGAGAGTGATAGATACGTCACAAGCCAAAATTAATACAGATCTAAAATACATTATACCATAGTAAGTTAATGCGAAATTTTTAATGTTATTGAAAGAATAAAAATAAACATTTCTAATTACCAGCTGGCACAATTTGAAAAAAACAAGGCTCCATTTGTTTCCCAATAGAGTTTTTAGCCCAACAGGCCAAAGTGCCGAAATCGCGATGCGAAGCCGGCGTATAAATCAGCTCGCTCATATTGCTGTATAAATTCTCATCGTCGAAATGGTCATTTTCCGAATACGTGAACCGAGCTGATGATATGTCTATCGTTTCAACACTGTTGTTAAATTGCCAATAAAATCGAACATCCAACGGGTCTGCGTTCACAACGCACCGCACGTGTAACACTTCATCAAAGGACGCTCCAATTGTCACAATTTCATTACTATTGCACACTGGAGCAACTACTCGGAAAAATACAGCGAAATTAATTTTCAAAATTTTCATAGCGAAAATCGTGTTCTTTGTTCCTCTTCCATAGTCATATATTTTCATACGGTTATTTTTCAATCATCCGTTCAGTACAAAAAAAAACATTAATTGTAACTCCAAATTTTTTTTATTCGCCAATATATTTTATGTTAATTTTTTTAAAAAAACAGTTCTTAAAAAACGGTAAAAATTTAATGAGACTTTATTTTGATTGGAAAAATATATGGAATTATTACCAGAAGGTTAATTATTTTTATTCAAAAACTTCCCATTTTCTAAAGCTTTTGTTAAACTTTGCAAATTGTTAATAAAATTGGCAACATGAAAATTTCTCATTTTAGAAAGTTTTCTAATTGCAAATCACATTTGTAAAAAAAGACTAGAAATCAATTAAAATAAAAATAACTACTTAGCTCCCTTAGAAAAGTTCAAAAAGAAAAATCGATTCTTTCAGGAGTTTAAACACATAAATTACCATAGACTATCACAGAAAATTACATGAATTTGCATAATAAAGTAGACAGATAAGTTTGCATTTGAAGCGCACAAAATTAAAAATATTGAATGTACTTCAACATACGTTTTAAATTTTTAATATATTGCTTATAAAAACAACATACGGCAACATTGATTGACTTTTTTTTTCTCACTTTTAACATAATAATAATAAATTTTGATGTTTAAATTTATGTTTTTATTTAAAAATGATTTTGTAAAATGATATATGATAATAAGAGCTAAGAACCTTTTCTTGTTATTAATATAAAATTTATGTGTACATCAAATAACGAGGTGTAAACAAATTAAAAAAAACTTTTTGTTTAAGTAATTAAGGGAGTAAAAGCAAATTTTATAAAAAAAAATTATTATTTACTACAAAATGGCGTATGATATTAATATAAATTTTAGAATTTAATTGATTTGTATATGTGTCAAAATATTTTAAAATTGCTCTTTGCATATCCAATGACTTTGAGAGAGAGAAATGACGCTTTGAATTGTTTTTGAAGAATTGTGGTACTTTCTATGCCAAAAATAGTAGAAATAGTTACTTTTCCAACTTTTTTCTACATTTAAAACTCACTCTAAATGGTCTAAGTTTGTTCAAAAACTTTTATGTGGCAGTAATAGTTTTTTCGGTTGTCACTGTTTAAATAGGTAATTTAATGATTATTTAACTAAAAGGAATCCTTTATTTGGTTCATTTTTTTCCCATCTTTTACTAGTAGCTTTTGAACCATGACTTTATAGTAAACTTTTGTCTTATATAAACAGCCGTATTTCGGCACAGTTATAAAACTTCATTTAGTTAGCTCTATTTTAATCTAATGTACACTTTATATAGCGAAAGTTTAGCAGTATTAGTAGTATATCACCATTTTTTTACAAAAGTATTTTTTTGAGTTAAGAAATTTTCAACGTCATAAAACTATATGTAATCTCTACAAAAAGTGCTTCTTTTCAATTTCATGTCAAAAATACTTAATTTTCTAGTGTGTTTTTCTAATTTTTCAAAGTGTTTTTCATGTTGCTAGCTTTTCATCCATGAAGCAAAAAAAAATTAATTTAATATGTATATAGCTTCTTTTCTCAAAATTTTCATATAAAATTTTTAAAATCTTTTAGATTTTTTAAGACTGAAATTAAATTTTTAAAAAATTTTACTAAAACTTCTTTAAAAAAATTTCAATTTGCGCTCTTCATTGTAATAAATTTAAACTTTAAAAAAATCTATTCACTAAATTTGGAGCCACCATTTTTTTAAATTTTTTCTAATAGATTTTCTTATTTTTATAAACTTTAAGAGTCTTTTTAGCAAAAAAGTGACAAATTCTTTTAAAATTAAGCTAGCATTTCAATATATTTAAATAAAGATTAATTAAAATTTTGAACATATTTAAACTGAACTTATATTTGGACATAATTTTAACTAATTTCAAATGCTTAGTGTTTTTTTCAAACGTCAAAATGTCTTCTAATTATTTTTTTAAAAAATAAATTTATTCGCACATGTTAAAGCTAAGTTTACGAAGAAGTCAATCAATATTTATCTGTAAACAACTTGTATTGATATTCAACGTAATTATAGAAATAAATTATTCCATGAATAGAAATTTAAACATCAATGATAATAAATTGCACAATAATAGATAAATTTATAAGAAAAAACGTGTAGTTTATGTTCTACCGATAAAACAAAAGTACAATTTCTATTACAGTAAACGGAAAATAAAAATCAAGAAATAATAATCGATTTTGTAATCATTTAAAAATTAAGCTGTTCAATTTCTTTCAAAAGTCATAAAAACGTCTAAGATTTTACACCATTTTCTCAACATATTTATAACTAAACATATTTTTAAAGTAAACGAATACTCAAAATAAAATTTAAACTAGATATTTTAAGAAAAAAACTAGAAAAATTAAGATTCACTTTTAGAAGTTATTTTATTAGAATGAACTTTCTTTAAAGTGATGTGTTAATGACTTAGTTAGATTAATGCTTTGATGATTTCAGAGACTTGAAAATTTATAACTTTTAAGCATTTATTATTATTAATTAATTTTATAAATTTCTAAAATGAATTTAAATATGCTGTTTACATTTTATTACTAAAATTAAATTATTGCGAAAAATATTTTTTGAAAAATCAGTAAAAGTTATACATTTTTCAAACAGAAAAATATACACCCAAAGAAGATATGATTTTCATATATTTTTGTAAATACTGATAATTATTTTCGAAAAGAATGTATTTTTATTCTACTTTTTTTCCTTGTGATAAAAAATTTGTAAAAATTATATACTTTTAAAACGTATAAAAAATATATTCCTAAAAAGGATATGTTTTTCATAGACTCTCCAAAAGGGGCGTCAAAAATCCGTATTCAAAAATCATAAACTTTTTGGGTTTTTTTCTCGCCAAAAAAATTCACAAAGATTACGTACTTTTTAAATATATTTTAAAAAGGCTATCATTATGATGTCATAATGATGTCATAATGATGTCATAATGATGTCATAATAACGTCATCAAACGTCATCAAACGTCATCAAACGTCATCAAACGTCATCAAACGTCATCAAACGTCATCAAACGTCATCAAACGTCATAAAACGTCATAAAACGTCATAAAACGTCATAAAATGTCATAAAATGTCATAAAACGTCATAGAACGTCATAATAACGTCATAAGGAGCTTTCAAATTTGTACTCGGTGAAGAGTAGGGTTAATAAGATATTTTGGTAAACTTACTCGGTTTTAAAGGCGTATTAGTTTTCCTTTTAAGAGTGTTATTGTCAAAAACGCCTTTAATGGCAGATTGTATAAACTGTGGTTCACACGGAAAGAAAATGAAAATTATATTTAATTAGAAAGCTTTATAAAATAGCCTATGTTATTGATATCAATTCAAGTTATATTCAGACAAACTTAGAATAACAATTATTTTTTACAAAGAAGTTGGTATAAATTTCATCGAGTTTGTAGAAAAGAGACCAAATTATTATGCATTAAAAACATTACAACAAAGTTTAGTTAAATTACTTAATTCTAATTTTTGTTCATTACAGATGTGATTTTTTGATTTTTTTGTGTAAAAACGAAACCACACCGGTGTACAGCTAATATACGTATATATTTCATGAGATTTTTTAAATAAAGTTAAAATTTTGACTATTTAACAGCATACTTACATTTTACTTTAAGCTGAACTGGCTCACTAATTGATTCACCTTTTGCATTAGCAGCTTGACACCTATAATAGCCTGACTGACTTCGAACTATTCGTTGCAAAACCAAACTGTGTGTACTAATTATGACACCCATCGAAACATTTTGAACGACTAAAGCATCCTGTTTATTTTTATTAATGAGAAACCATTAACGTCATTTGAAAACATTTCGTACGAAAATCAGAAAGTCGAAAAAAGTTTTATTTTAATCCAATTTTCGTAGCTCTGGAAAAACGAAAGTTTCACCGAGAATAAGTTAAAGCTTAAAACCCATAAAAATAAATAGAAAACGAAAAAGTCAATATTTTTTTGTTAAAACACGGGTCAAGTATTAGAATTTAGCACTTAGTGCAGCAAACATGTTTTAACTTTAACTGTTTTTTATTAATCTCAAAACAGATATTCTACACTAGAGATTGGCCATTTTAGTAAATTCAGCAATGTCGATATTGTTACAACTTCTTTAGTAAAAAATATTGCCCTAAATTTGCTAATAAGTTAAGCCTTTTACTTTACGTGAAATATTCGACATTTTTTTCGTTATTCTGCAAAAAGTTATGGATTAACTATGAGTTATTGCGGTGAATAAATGTGTGATTTGCGGATTCGAAACAAATAAATCTTGTTATTTCTTTTAACACTTTTTATTTCTGGAACGCATTCTGTGCTTTAAATAAATTAAAATTAGGGATAGGTATCAAATTTAGGGAAAATGAATGAAACAGGAATAAAACAAACAAAAGGGAAACAGAAAAAATTTATTTCCAGCTCTATAAATGTATAGAAGACTATTATAAATGAACTCAAACATCGCAAAGCTTGAACATCACTAAACATGTATGATTAATTATTTGAAGTTTTCATAAAAACCATGATTTTGCTCTTATGAAATTGAGTAAAACACATGCTACATAACATATTTAATGTCAAATTGAAGCGAAACAGCTTGCGAAATTTACTAAACCTTTCATACTATTCGAATAAGTTTGAAGTTTATTTTTAACTGCATAGTTTATGCAATTGTGTTCCTGATTAATAGAAATGCCACTAAAATTCTACGTTTGTCTATTAAAATATTAAAAACTTTAATTTTCAAATTCAAATTTTGCTTTAATTAAAGCATAGTCTTTTAACGTGCAAAGCTAAATACTTTATTTTAACTTAAATTTTCTAATTACTTTTAATAATTGTACACGTTTGAAAACATAGAAAGTTCTTTTCATATTTATTAGTGTAATATGAAATGTGCAATATTAAGGGAAAACAGTAATATTTTGTTTAGCGAAACTTTTAATATAACTTCTAAATTTTTCGCCATTTTGTTCTGTAAAATTGAAAATTATCCCTAAGGGTTCGATTTAAACTTTTTTTATAAACACATTAAGTAAATATAAATAAATTTATAAATTTATATTTTTCCCACGGTTACAAAGAAATTAAATATTTATCTGCTTAATCTTTTTTCCCAAAAACATCCATTTTAATCAAAATTTTTATTATATTAATCAAGTTTTTTTTAAGGAATCGCAACAAACTACCAACTTGAACAATTTTGAAATTTATGCAGATTTTTATTTCTTTCTGATAATAAGTAAAGTATTTTAATCATCTAGTGACTAATATGCCTTATCAATGTTATCTTAGAAATTTTAATAAAAATATTTCAGAATCACAACAAAAATTTGCTTAAAGTTCTCTTTAGATACAAAACATATAAAAATTAATTAAATATTGAATGTAACTTGATTTTGATTTAAATTTGTAAAAGACCACATATTTTATATTTTAACAAAATATAAATAAAAAATATTAAAACATGTTTTTTGTTGAATAAACCAAATTATTTTTTGTAACTCTTAAAAATTACAATTATATGCAAAAAAACTGTTTTTTTTTATTTCGAATAATTAAAAAAATGTACATTATTTTTTAAAAAATGTTAGCTTTATAATAAATCATAAGGAATTAAAACGAATTTATTAATATCATATTTTTTAAACAAGCCCACAAATACTTTTGTTGTTTGCACTAAATCAGTAGTCACCATAATATAAAAGTTAAAAGCTTTTAAATTTAATTTATTATAACGAGAAAACTTTATATAAATATAAAGTCATAGCATCCATCCATTCGTCTTTAAAACCGCTATCCTATTTAGGTTGCAGGATCACAAAGTCCAGAAGATACCTCTAGTGTTTTCGCTTTTTAACAACGGACTAAATGTGTTCCGGTACTATACCAAAGTAGTCTAAAGCCAATTACAGGATTGGTTTAATCTATCATTTCTTAAATATCCCTTTTAGTTTTTACCCACCGGTTTGGCAAAAAGGATTTGACGAGATATCCTCTCTTATGCCTTTCTAACTACATAACCATACCATCTTAGTAATAAGATTTCCAGTTTATATGCAACGTCTCAGATTTGAGTCTTTCTCACATCACATCAGTTTGAACTTTATCAAGTCGTAATACTCCGGCAATACTTTAAAGAAACTTTATCTTCACCGTGTCTATTCTCGAATTCATTCTTTTGATTACTACCCAAATTTCGTGACCATAGATGAGCGTCGGAATAAAATATCGACAGCTTATTTTGTGACTCAGTTCAGATTTTCTTATCATGAATCGATCAAGCTCTCGCAATGCAACGCTAGTTTGATCAATCCGTGAGCTTAGCTTCTCATCCGCCTGTCAA
>AGDA01042735.1:0-10608 GCA_000281935.1 Mengenilla moldrzyki | reverse complement strand
TTAAGAAAATTATTTATTTATAGATATAGGTAAAAAAAAACAAAATTTTTTTCAATATTGTTATTATATTATTTTTTGTAACTTTTATAAAGCCATTTTTTTAAATTTTAACGAAATTTTTTTTAAATAAGAGTTTTTAAAAGGTATTTAAATTAACGTTATAATGATTTGATAAAAATTAAAAAATATTTAACAAATTAAGATTTTAATTATTAATAAAAGAGTTATTGAATTATTTAACTTTAAGAAAATTATTGTTAAATTTTCTTCTGAATTTTAATAAGAGTATTTGAGTTTATTTTATAGATATTGCTCTAAAGATTTAAATATTATTTTTTTAAAATCAAACGTATCTAATATTACGTTATTATTAATTTATAATTGTCAATAAAAAGACAATAATTTTTTTCTGGGAAAATTTCAGCCATAGCTTAAATAATTTTTTTTTAATTGAAAAATAAATTTCCCCGTCCCTAAAAAATTTCAGGCTTTTTTCGACCAAAATGTAATAGAAAATTATAAAATTGTTTATAAATATTTTTAAAGATTTGTTTCATTTAATAGTTCTATCAGTACTAAAGCCAACCAGAGAGACTTTTATTATTTTATGAATTACAACGTTGAAGCCTAATGTGACCGAATAAAGACATTGCTTAAGTCATCAATGACGTAATACCAGAGTTAATTTTAATTACCATGAATCCTTCGAGCCAAAAGTGCTCAAATCATATGTTATATTTGTTAGAAACTTGTTTTATAGTATTTTTAAAATAGGGGTATAATTTTTCATAATTGAAATTAGTTTTTTTTTAAATTGTAGTTTTAGTGTTGAAAAAATATAAAGACTTAAAAGTATGCAGAAATTCATTACCAATTTTGACGAAGTTAATGTTTTCAATCCTTTTTATGACAATATTTTTCATAATTCTATCACCTAGGAAATTAACAATAGTTTTAAATAATTTTTAAATTATTAAAAAAGAAAATAAAACTGAGAGCTTTAACATTGTCTTAAAACATTTATGGTTCACAAGGAAACTATCCTTTGTTTTGCTTAGTTTACTTGCAACGATGATTATAGTTAATACGCGTTTTTTATTAATTTCAACTATTATTTTTTTTCTAAAAAAAATTACGTTTTACTTTTTTTGTATGTTTATGAAATACTTACTTTACTTTTATAAAAATAGTAAATTATAGCTCAGAGTTTAAGCTATCACATTTAGTGAATATCGATAAATGAAATCTGAAAATACTTTAGTTTAAAATCTTTTTTATAGGTAGTAAAATATTAATTAGTAGAGAAGAGAAATATGAACATATAAATAACTAAAAATAAAAATGAAATATGACTGAAGTGTCGCAAAAGCCATAATTTATGTTGACAAAAGTAGAAATAAGGTTTATTTTTCGCCATGTTTGTGTGTGTTTCCGTTTATAAATGAATTCTCCATTTTTCTAATACTCAATCGTTCAATTAGTAAATGATTGTTAATAGAATTAATCAATTATTTAATTGTTTGATAATTAAGATCTGTTATTTATATACTACTTAGCTGATATATTACGACTGCTCAATCTTATTCAGTTAGACATATTCTTAGGTTAAAAAGCCTATATTTGATTCGTGTGCTAATTTATTATTACATGAGTTACAAGAGTTTGAATGAATCATTAACAAATATTGTAATTTTATCACAAAATAAGAGATTTTTTTTAAAAAAATAACATTTAAAAAAGTTTTATATACAGTGAAAGGCCTAAAAAAATTATATGGTATTTTTTGATTTAATCTTTATTTTGTTCCAAACTAAAAAAATCTTTTTTCAATTTTCTATCTTTTAAAGAATCGTATAGTGGTGCGTTTTTTAACTTATGTACTTTAAAGTAAAAAAATCATCCACTAAAGTGCAAATCTGCAATCACTATATACAATTTTTTCGTATCAATGTTTACGTCAAAAAGGAACGGAGAAGTAAAATTTGAAAAAATAATTATTAATGACTATGGCGTCAGCTTTTAATAAGGAATTATTTTTCTAATGCCAGAATATAAAATATAATTTTCCAATTTTAAAATAAATTAAATAGGACTTTAAGCTGCTTATTTTTTAAATATTGCTAGTGATTTGTGGTTTAGATGACTAAATTTTAGTTATGTATTTTAGATTCCAATTATCTGGGCTCTCTTCTAGTGTTTGATTTTTAATCAGTGTAAAATATTATGTAAAACTAGTTTATATATAAAACGCTCAGGGCTGTGGAAGCTACTGAGCGCGTCGGTAGGTGGTGGATAGCTAAACGTCCCATTGGGATAGTCTCGAATAAGCAAATAAGAGGCCGCGGACCAATCCCCTTCCTCACTCCAAACCTAAAGTATAAAGCGACCCGTGCCGACTGGCTGATTTCTATCCGGAGTAAGTGATAAGGGCAACGGAACATCTTGGGTACCGGACGACTCCCTATAGTATGAGCCTTACATCGTCATCATCGGGTCACTGACGATGCGGACTATAAACTTACTTGGTGACTATCAGAAACTAACCAATGAAATCACCATGTAAAAAGAAACTTTCTAGGAGTCTCCTGGAAAGAAAAAAATGCTTTCCAGTGTTGAGCGCCGGAAAGTCGTGAAAGAAAAGAAACCAACGTTCGAAAGGGGAAACATTAGACCCTGAAAGCTGCAGTAACAAAAGTAAATGAGGCTGAAGATGGTTAGGAGAAGAAGAAAGTTCAAGCCTCAGAATCCAGGCCTCTTCTTTCTTGTGATCACTTCTTACGATAAGAGAATCTATTAAAAATGTATCACATTTTGTGAAATTATATGTACACGTATACTTATATATTTAGTGTATTATTTATGCTATATATCGCTTGGCTTTGTGTACATTCATTTGCACACAAATATTTGTGTATTTTTTATACGTACTTACATATGTTTGATGCATATATTTTTATTTATATGTCTGTTTGTGTGTTTTATTATTAAATGTTAAATAATTAAGCTCTCTGCTTTGTGTCTTGAAGTTTTCGAATGTGTAAATCAATCATATTACGACATGCTGATCCCAAGTCCGAACAATTATGAGAGTACATTCGAAATTCTTTCACGAAATAAAAAGAGTTTCCAACATTGAAATCAATACTGTGAACGTCGACATTGCAGATTAAACATTGCAAAAACGATAAACTAAAATTATACTAGAGCAGTATATAAAAGCTTCTTCTATTTTTTCTTTGCTAATTGGTTTTTAAAAATGTATTAAAAGGCTGATCAGTATAGAAGAAATGGCAGTTATGGTTCGCAGCTGCACACGCCCACGCACCCGCATACACGTTTAGAATGCATTAGTTAACATTAACTAAAAGTGATCAAGCTTAATTAAAATCAGTAATCGTATAATTAAAAAATTGATGCTTTTAGGCAACTTTTTGTAATTAAGCTAAAGTGACCACACTTCACGATTTCAACAAGATAGTCCCGCTTTTTAGTAAATGGTCCCTTGTCCTCCCGTTTTAAAAATATTCCGTTTTTTAGAAGATATCAGTGTTTTTTATTTTACATGTACTATAAAAATATGTTACCTATTATTTATTAAATAGTATGATGAATGCAAGGAAATAAAAAATACATAAAAAACACACAAAACGCATTCAGAGTAAACTAAATTAGGTAGTGTACTAACGTTGGATTAACTGGGTGGAGTTCAATCGCTGTCATTAGGTTTCGGCTTAATACAGATAAGTACTCCTAGGGTTGTGTTCAAAAAACGACTAAAAATTAATAATAGTTTCCATTTGTTAAATATATATAACTAATTGTAATTCGTCCATTTCGTCCATGTTGTCCTGCTTTGTCTCAGTGAAAATATGTTCACTTAAATTAGGCTCTAAATCAAATCAACATACTTATCAAAATTCAATACTTACATCTTATTATTGTTTAGCATTTTAGTAAATATAACTTTAAAAATTTTTAAAAATAATATTAAATTAAAAAATTAAAGTACATGTACAGGTATAAACACATATATTACACATCCTAAGAAGGCAACTTCAATAATACTATAAAGATATATTAAAATTTCAATTCCTAAATCCTTTACGAAAAGTCTAAAATTATATTTATTACATTTGATTTTAATTTTTAAATAGGTTTCGATGTTAAAAAAACAATACTTTTACAAAAATATAATTATTCTTAATTATTTTTAATTATTTAAAAAATATTCTAAATAAAAAAACACTTATTAAAAAATTACAAAAAGAGATCACATTTTTTTAATTTCACCAAAAATATGTCACGTAGATTATAAATTAAAATAATAACAATTTTTGTCAATTAAAAAAAACGAAAATCACAATTTTACAAATAAAAAGAAACCAATTTTTGACAATTATAAAAAAAACTTTATAATAATCAATTAATCTTCAAATCAGAAATGTTATAAAAAAGCTTACATTCATTATCTCACTTTTTTTTAATACTTAAATATTAATTACCTTTTAGATTAAAAATAAGTTAAAATTTATTGTAATTATCACTATTGATTTTCGATGAAAGTAATGTCGTATAAGTCTTTATTTGATTGATATGATTTGATCTCAATTAAAAATAAATCTTCATTGCAGTAATACAATATCATTTCATCATCAATTTTCGCCAAAATTCTATAATTAATTAAAAAAAAAGATTAGAATTTTTTTAAATATATTTTATTCAAAAAAGCTTTGCTAAATATTGTTTTCAAATGCGTTAGTTAAATATGAATTTAGTATTATTTTTTTTCAATTTTTTTTTAGTAAAATGTTGAATTATAGAAGAAAATCAATGAAATGAATAAAAAACTTACCCCTTTTTGTTTTTCCGATACAAATTTTTAATGTTAGAGGCAGAAATTTTGAACTTTTTTTCAATCTAGAAAGAAATTTTAAAAAAAATAATGATTAGTGTCTAAAATCTTTTTCTTTTTCTTTTTTTCACAATTTAATCGCCGGTAAGTATATTTTTTAATTTTTATATATATTTAAGTTATTAAAAATTGAAAAAACAAATTAAGTCTCTCAACACGCACACATTCTACTATATTCTTCACAACATACAGATTATGTAAAAAAATTTTACGTAAAAAAGTTTATTTAATATGTTAAAATGAATTAGAAACATGTAGCTTCTCGAAAAGGCAATTTTCGTTTTTTTTGCATTATAATGGAACCAAACATAAACAAAATTCACTGATCAATCATTAACCATTTCAACTTTATTTTGGAAATCTGAGTAAAATAATTATTTAACTTTATAAAAATTTTAATAATTTGGATAGTATTTTTCGCACATTAAACGTACATAAGTGCTTATTAATTAAGAAATTTAGTACTCCTTAATGAATTTCTTGAAACTCACTACAAATTATATAGCTATATTTAAGTCGCTTTATTTTATTTTATGTAATATTTTACATTTTAAAAATTCAAATAAAATAACATGAATTTTTCAAAAAACTATTTAATACTGCTATAATATTTTTTTGCAAACTTCATTTTTGGTGTGTACAATTAGTAAATTTGTAATTAAGGTAAAGATTTAAAATATTTTTATAATTATATCTTTAAACATAACACAGGCGTTAACTGAAACATGTATCTGAATGCAAAAAAAATTATTAAGTTATTTAACGTTATTTTTAATTTTAGAAGTATTATTTTCTTTAAAACAGGGTTTCCCAACCTTTTTGTACTTTAGAGCACATTCTAAAATATCGCTAGGGTGGCGGGCACCATCTATTTTTTACTCACAAAATAACTATTTTCTTCTAATTTACTTTCTTATATTCATAATTTATAAATAATTAATAAACGGAAATGATTCAAAGTCAAATCGCTTTCATCGTATACCATGAGCTAAATTTAAAATTTTTCATTCCCTATATTTTGATTCTATTATTAACGAACAGTTCTTCCTTAAGTAATATTTAAATCTGTAATTGTAATTGAATACCTATATCAACCCTAGTGAACCATATAACGTTAATTCTGTTGCTTAAAAGTATTTTAATATTCTGGAGTTCATTTTTTTCCACAAATAGCTAGTATTAAATTATTTAAAAATCCAAAAAATTTTTTTTTAAAAAAAATATAATATTTTTTTATAAAATAATGTATAAAATAGTTGTTTATATGTAATTATGTAATTAAAATTAAAATAACCTTACATGCTACCAAAATAAGTGTCAAAATTGAAAAATATCTATTTTCGATTTTACCGTCACGTTGCAACAATAATTAATTTAGTCTCAAAGGTCGTATAAAGTATCTTGAGAGCAATATAAAATATGTTGATATAGATAAATATTGCATATAGGTTTAGAGAAAACTGAAAAAATGTTAAAAAACGACATTTTTTTAAAATTGGTGGTAAAGTATTAATTACAAAATTTTATGTAAATTTTTTTATAGATCTGTGTATTTTATATCCTTTTTGTAGAGTTCATTTCTTTTAAAAAGTGAATCATTTTTGAGATAAAACGACTTATACGTTTTGCTAATGTTCAATTTTAACCCCCAAAACTCAACCCTAAACGAATTAAGGCATAAATGTTATATCTTTTTAAATTCCAAGGTATGTGTAATTGAATGCAAGCACCTTTCCCTATGAGAAATTTTCTGTGATGTAACGCAACCTATGACGTAACTGATAGTTATATCGAAAGTAGGTTTACTAAATCTCCTTTAGTTCCATGTTAATAAAATCTAACGTCTTTATTTTGTATGTAGATATACAATAATATAGTTAAACAAAATTTATACTTTGCTTAGAAATATATAAACTAATCAAATACTATTCTATGTTCTTTGGATACTGAAATTACACGCTAGTCAAAGCTGATTTCAATTAATTTTTTTATCGATTATATTTCAGAAAGAAGCTAATAGTAATAAATGGTTAATTAGTTTCTTAAATTGAAAATTTTTCCATAAGATCAAAAAATTTCAAAAAATATTAAATACAATTTGTTAGTTGAGTTACAAATTGAAATTAAATTAAGCTTTGTGACCCAGTACCCAAAGCTTGTTTTGCTTCTCTGCTATATATAGTCAAAGAATTTTATACTCACAAGAAAACATTTTTCAATTTTTTAAAAATATTAACGAAAAGTGCGAAAGCATTATGAAAATATTCAAATATGGCTATATTTTTATAAATGTATTTAATATTTTCATACCTTTGAAAACAAAAATTAATTTTTTTACACATTTGAATGTGACTAATTAAAATGTATTTATTCATGATGAGATTTATTCTACAGTTAGTCGTATTTCAATTTTAAAAATGAGATTCATTTTTAAAACAAGATTTTAAAAGTTAAGTTTTTTTAAATGAAAATTCTGAAAAAATAGTATTTTTTTTAATTTTATTCTTCTCGTGTTATTAATTTATTATCTAAAAAAAACATTCATTATATTAATGAGTTTGCTCATAATACTGTATTACTATTAAAGCAGAATCGCGAGTAAAATCAATAATTAAAAAAAAACATTAAACTCTCTTGTATATATCTTATTTTTATTCTCCGTAAAAAGAGCCTCAAGTGTCAAATATAGATTTTTTTTGTAAATTACTTTCATCATTGACATACCAATTTATCAGTTTTGATTTTTTTTTTTGTAAAAAATGAAAAATTTTAAAATTGTTTTAAACATTCTTATGTTTAAATTTAATTTTAAGTATCACTATTTGTCTAAATAAGTTCAGGTTTTAAATTTAAACTTAAACTACATCATTCATGCTGCAATTTGTTATTTATGAAAATAATAGTTTAAATATCAGTATGAAGAAAATTTTGACTATTTTTAAAAATGAAATGTTACAACTAAAATCCTAATAAGCAAAAAACTACTAATTGCTTTCACGAAATTAATTGGATTTAGTAAAAAACAATGTTTTTGACTTTCTGCGATTACAGTAAATCCCAACAGATTTAACATTAGTATTTTCGAATAAAGCGACTTAAATTCATAGCTATTATGGTTTAATATGACTAATACTGAACATTTCGAAACTTATAAAAGTGAATCATTTTTTACGAATAATCCTAGAAAGTTTGTTGCATTTAAGTTGCAAATGAACTCAATAAATAATAACTTACTGATTTTATTGTAAGAAACTTTTTAATAGTACTGGTTTAGTTCTTTTTTAATCAACAAAATTTTGGTGATTATTTCCTTTTTCAATACAGGTTGAAATTATTTCAAAATATTATCAAATTTCGTAAAATTTAAAATTAAACAATGAACTCACAAAACCTTGAGTCATTTAATATTCACATTTCCTTTAAGCATTCTTTTTGAAAGGATATCTTCTGATCAAAAAGTAAATAACACAAAAAAAACGACTTAAAAAGAAAATTCATATTTTAAGATGTAATTTTTCACTAAATGTAACCAGTACTTTTCTTTTTAAATTTACTGGACCTAAACCATTAATTTTCTTTCTTAAAAATATTAAATTGTTTCCTCTGAAAACATATTTTAAAAGAGTGTATTTTTCTTTTACAAACAACTAATTTTTTTTCTTATATGGTTGATATTATCCAAAAAAATGCAATTGTTTTTATTACATACTATCACTAGACATTTGAGTATTTAGGTTTAAATTTTTATTATTTTTTTAGCTACTATTCAGGAATAGAATAGGAAGAAATTGGTGGGTATAAAATTATTAATAGACAAATAAAATGTGCCTTTGAAAAACGGTTTGTAGTAATTTAAAAAAGTGTTATTTGAAAGCGTTCAATAATGACTCTCTGACTTATTCAATACAGATAACTGCATCAGGTATACTTGAAAAAATTTTCCAACTTACAATTCTCTGTTAATGCGGCATTTGGAATCAATTTAAAACATTTAAAGCAAATTTTCATTCTTACTAATTTGTTAAAAAATTAGCAAAAATAAAACCAAAATTTAGAAAAAAATACTAATTTAAAGTTTTTTTCTGATTAAAATAAAATTAATATCTTTAGATTTTTAGTAAGGAAAGAAATCTCAAATATAAGACAAAAAAATATCTAATTTAACCCATTCGAGACCAATTGCACACACGGTGTGCAATAACTTTCGGAGGCAAAAAAATACGTTGCACACCGTGTGTGCGATAACAGTGCTGTGCAAATATCAGCTATTTTGAATAGCCTAGTCGTTGAAAAAAGATTATTCTTGATTTAATAAAATCTGTAAAGTATAGGAAAACAAAATTTAGCGTTGGTTTAATGTGGTGCAAAACGTGTAAAAAGTAAAGTAAACAGAAAGCTTTACCGACAATGCTACAAAGAAGGAAAATATAAACGTAGTAATTACTTTTGTCCTGACTGTATTGGTAATCCTGGATTGTTTGGGAGAATGTTTCAAACACTACCATCCACCAACTAGTGAATAATTACGATCAGTAATTTCCTATTGTATATGTATATGGTGTATGTACTATTTCCTAAAAATGTATTCAAAAGTTATATTTTTTTATTACTAACAATTTTTGAAATACACGTTTATACATTTTTTAATTATGTATTTTCATTTCACCTTAGGTTGCACACACAGTGTTCAATCCGCTCTTCGCAATAAAAATTTTCCGATGAGCGAGCTGCACACCCGGTGTGCAATGATCTTATCTGTATGAAATCACTTACTAATTTGGTGACTTCTATACCAAACATGTTTTTCTAATTAATAATAATCAATACAAAGGGAAAAAAATTCGCTTCTGGGGACCGTATTCGAAAAAAATCTTCGTCTCAAATGGGTTAAGAAGCAATTTTCTTTTTTTTTAAAGATTTATTTTAAAGCTAAAATTTTTAAGACGATTATTTACAAAGAAAAACATTTTTGTAAATATAATTTTGTATAGATTTCAAAAAATGCCCCTCTAGGGTCATTTATACGATCATTCATACGATGTTTATGGCTAAAAATACTATACTGATCAATGAAAAATACGATCAAAAGTGGATAAAAATTAAATTTGATTAATGATAGGATTCAAATTCATTAAAAACATATTTTTGATGATTTTAAAACAATCGAAATTTAATCAAATTTTTCATCGTATTATGATTGTCATAGACACTAAGTGTCTATACGAGAATTTTAGTCTAAAAGTGCGAATCAGATAGTTGAATACCGCTTTTATTTAGATTACAAGTTTTTAAAATTACAAAGAAGAAAATTCCCATTTTATTTCAAAATAGTCGCATATAAGTAATATGACTCAATAAATTGATCGCTTGAAATAGGTGTGTTTTTCTATTTTTTTACATATATGCTATTTTTGTAATTAAATTTCCCTTTAATTTTGTATATATCTCAAGTGTCTAAACTAAATATTTTTTTTCAATCCTTGAAATTTATAAAACACATATTCTACACAAAAAACAACATCCTGTACATAAAATTTTACTAATTATTTTATAGTTTTTCCTAATTGTTTAAAATCAGTTATTTATACTATTTAAAGTTTGGTTTACTTTATTTAAAACTAAAATAGAATTTAATTTTTTTTATTAAATGTAGCATTTTTGAAAATATAAATATTTTAACTGATGCTAAAATATGG
>AGDA01042587.1:0-12739 GCA_000281935.1 Mengenilla moldrzyki | reverse complement strand
CTCTATTATATAATTTTATTAAATATTAATTTATCTTATATAAGTAAAATATTAAACTTTACAAAAAAATTTTAAAGAATATTACCTTTCGTTATTAGTCTTTACTAAAATTCTTTTACTAAACAGGTTTACTAACTTATTCTCTCAGTGTGGAAAAAAGTCAATAAGTATTCCTAAATAATCGAATATAGGAAAATAAATATTATTTGCTTTAATCAGGAAAATATTTTATTAAACAGGAAAATATTCAGTAAGAAAATCACAGAATATAAAAATGATAACATTTCATTTTTATCAAAAACAATTGGATTTCATTCCGTCTCTTTACACAATGTATTACAGAAAAAGCGAGAAAATTTTTCAAATTCAAATTTCAATTTCTCACAATATTCTAACTTGCATGAAGATTTCACGCGCATTTTTATCTCTTATTATTGTTATGCCATGACTGCTACGCTATATATACACAATTGATAAACGCATAATTTTTTATGCTTATGAAAATGCAAAGTATTAATAACCTAAAAAGAGAAAAAAGGCACGTGTCGACAAACGAGATTTAGAGTTTGCAAATTTGTAAAGGAACAATTTATAAAATAAATAATGTTTAGACAGAATGAAAATCAGATCATTATCTCAATAAATATGCAAATGTGTATTCTAATGAAAGCTTTATTATTTTGCAATTAATTTTAGCCGTGTACGAAGAAAATTCGTTTAATTAAAAAACAGTACTGAATTTGTAACTTTAATAAAAATCTAAAACGTTTACATTTTCTTTTATTGCTCGAAAATGTTCTGTGCAATTTCAAAAGTGAAAAGCATATTGTGTTTATAAATAAAAGCGTTTTATTTTTGAAATTAAGCGAATATATTGTTTTCAAAGCACGTATATTTTTTTGGAAAAATTTCTTTATTTTCCCGTTGCCTTTAATTTCGTCTCGGCGCCCGAATTTTCCTGTGATCGATGAGCAAAATTTTTTATTTTTATTTCAAGAAACTTTTCCTAGTCTCAATATTTCTCCAATTAATCTTAATTAATTCTAAGAGATTATTAATATTATTTATAAACAAGAACATGTGTACACACCCTGAAAAAAAGCATATGTTGTATTAATAAATTTTAATAGTTGTTTAATTATTTACATAAAATGATTAAAGTAATTAAGAAAACAGTTCTTTTAAAACTTTCAAAAAGGTTTATTTAACTATCTGAGAACAGTTAAATTGCGATGTACGAAAAAGTTTTGTTTACCATCTAAAATGGTTCTAATAGCTAAGTTTGTAGTTATTAAGATAATTTTTATTCACTACGTACAATGTGAATGCCACACTTTTTAATTTATTAAGCAACTATTTTCAAACACTTGTATTTACTATTTTTATTAGTTAAGGACAAATTAGCCAATGAAAATAGCTAATTTCAATATTGTTGAAATTAGCTAATTCGATGACGTATATATACAAGGTGTCCAAATAGATAGCGCATAGTTCTAACGCTTAATGTAAGAGAACCGTTTGATATTTTTCAAATCCGCCAAGAAAACGGCAATTAATGATATAAATGCTCAAAATGTTCTCCATCTTTCAAAATTATAGCTGTAAGACAACTTTTAAAAAGATCAATAATCTTCTTCAGTATCAACAGATTTTCTTTTAACATCTTTTGCCTTATTATCATTTACGCTCCCCATACGCTCAAATTTTTTAATCAGACTGAAAAAATAATTATTGGTTGAAACAACAGATTAAAAAGATTGAATTAGCGATTTTCGTTAAAAATCGTCAAAATTTGAATTTGAATGGTACGAGCCTGGGGAAAGTCCTTCATGTGGTACAATGTTGAGCACTCACGCTACACAGTCTTGATGTTTTAGTTATTTTGATAATAAGATTTTACCATAAAAATTCGCTGTTCGATGCTTATACTAAACATTTTTCATAAAAAATCACAAAGGACTCAAAAGAAGACACTTAACCACTTTTAGATATTGCTGTCTTTACTTTTGAAGGAAACTCAAGCATAAAGTTTCTAGCTCTTTGCAAACTTCCACAGTAAGCTTTGCGGCCATGTACTATTTATTTAGGCACTCTGTATGTATTACAAGTGTTTTTGAACGGTCTAATCGGCCAACAATGGACTAATTTTAGGTGCAATATCACAAATAAAATAAAGTTACTTTTGTTCAAATCAGCATATTATCGTAAATTCGAATTTTATACCGCACGTTTGAGATAAAAGTACACGTGAAAATTGCTTTGGAAATTTTCACGTTTTGCTTAGGGAAAACATTAAGTTCAAGGCACCGTATTTTAAGTTTCGAAAAAAATTTTTAAGAATTTTCGAAGGGAAAATCTAATAAAATGCGAAAGAAATTTTTAATTAATTTTCAGAATGCAAATATGTAAATAATGGTAAAAAATGGAATTTTATCAACAATTCAATAATTAATTTTTCAATTTGTATTTGCGTACACATCAACATTTTTGCCTTCTAGGATAATTTTTTTCTTCATGAATTTTCCATGTCGTTTTTTATTGACGTCATTATTTTCAATTTTCTTCGATTGACCTTTCTAGTTATCATTTCCGTTTGAATTTGAAAAGTTGAACTTTATTAAGTTTGCATCTGATTAAATTTAGGGGAAAAAGCGAAGAATTTAAATTATCAAAAGAATTTAAAACAACCTTTTTTATTAATGAAATAACAGTAGAATACGCGCTAAATAAACGACCTGATGAAATTTAATAAAAAAACCGCAAATTACAACATTATTAAATCTTCATTCTACTTTATATCTTCGTAAATACTTCCTATAAATCTAAACATAGCAGAAAAAGTTACTAGCAATTTATGAATTTTAGCATCAATTATGAGGAAATTAAATGATTAGAAAAATATGCTAATCAATAAAAAATTGACCAAGAATATATATAAAGAAAACGTGTTTTAAAACATATTTAGCTTTATAATCAAAAAAATTAACTTAATTTTATTAAATTAAAAATCTGTTATAAAATTATTAAAACGTATGTTCTGAAACATTATTTGACATACAATACAGAAAAAAAATTAGAATTTACAATTAAAACACAGGTAACAACATTTTTACAAAAATTAACTCTCAAAAAATTAATATACTATCTTTAATAAAAAAAATTGTAAATATAGTCTATTGAAAAGTTACATTTGCTTTGCATTTTTTAGAGGTCGCAATTCTATTTTTGAAACATGTGTGGGGAGTTAATAAAAGCTTAATCTCAAGTTTGTGGTGTCGACAGCTTTGTTTCCCGGCCGCCATCTTGAAAAATGGGATGACAACATTTTTTTCTGTATCTCAAAAACTATGCGTTTTACAAAAAATTTGTAAAGTCACAATTTGTAGCAAATTGTTTTTCCTACAACTATGTTTATCTAACTTTTTGTCCTAAATTAAAAATTAAAGAAGTTATAAGCAAAAAAGTGAGAACGTTTTTATAAAAATTTTTGTAAAGTAAAAAGGTACAGAAAAGTACATCAAAAAGGTACAGAACAAAAAAAATTTTTATAAAAACGTTCACACTTTTTTCCTTATAACTTGTTTAATTTTCAATTTAGGACAAAAGTTATATAAGTATATTTGTAGGCAAAACAATTTGCTAGAAATTATAACTTTACAAACTTTTTGTAAAACGCACAGTTTCCGAGATATTGCGAAAAAATGTTGTCACTCCCTTTTTCAATATGGCGGCCGAGGGACAAAGCCGACAATCCCAAAAACTTGAAGTTAAGCTTCTATTAACCTCCCCATACATATCCCAAAAATAAAATTGCGTCCTCTAAAAAATGCATTATTCGGTCCTTAAATTGTAACTTTTCAGTGGACTATAATGAAAATGTTATTTCCTAGCCACTAAGCTTTTTTATTAATACTACAACAAATTTATTAATTTTATAAAATTTTTTATTAAATTTATAAAATTAGTTATTAAAAAATGAAACTCAATAAAATTATTCATTAATGTAATAAAGGCTTTCATAGTGTTAACTATTTTTTACGATAAAAGTCAATAAAAAGTTTATTGACTTAAAATTTAAAATATTTTTTTCAGTGTATGTAAGACCAATAAAACTTTTTGAGAAAATTATAAATAAATTTGTAAAGTTTATTAAAAATTTTGTTGTCAACTGGTTACTAAATTTTTTATATATTCAAATTACCAACTATTTTTCTCAGTTTATTACGTTTACCACAAATATATTTCTTAAATATTTTAGAAATATTTTATAAAATATTTTCAGCAATTATTTTAAAGAATTTGTTAAATTTTCACAATAGCTTATTTAAACATTTAAAATTTTTCTAAAGACTCTAAAAAGTGTATGAATATTTTTAAATTATCGTTCCGAAACCGTAATTAAATACATCAATGGAATGCCAAGTATTTTTTTTTTTTTTTTTTTTTGAATAATTTAAATAAAATTTTAAATTGTGCAAATAGACAAATATTAAAAATATGTTCTCAAATTATTCGTTCAGAAAATATTAACCCGTAAAACCACTTGGTTTTTACGTTGATCGTAAAATGGCGAATAAGGAAACTGATGTTTTTAAAATTATTTCAAATTTTTTATAAATACATTTTATTTTCAACATTAATCAAGTTTCATTTTCATCCACTTTTGATCTTATTTTTGTTTTATTTTCGTATTGTTTAGTAAGGCAGTTATCGTCATAAAAACATCGTATAAACGGTCTTATAGTAAGTTATTTTCTAAACTTTAAATTTAGAAAAACGTTTTTTTTTTTACAACAATCTCTTCGAAATTATTAAAAAATATTTTAAAAATAATTTTAAAATAAAAAGAACATAAAAGTCTTGAGAAAAATATTTCAATTTCTTGGTAATTATAATGTAAAAAAGCTGATAAAAATATTTAAGAAGAATAATGAAGCACTACTAAAAATAACAAGATTATATTCTGAATATAATTTACTATGAATTTTCTGTAGAGTTTACTAAAAACTTCTTTTATACATGTTAACGATTCTTATTTATTTTAATTACCATTAAATTTTAAAAATTTTAGTTGTTAAGATCCTAATCGTATATTTTATAAGATATTATAATTTTGTTGAGCCAAAAATTACAGGAAAAAATATACGTTTTATAGATGATTAAGACTTTTAAAATGTTATATTACGTCATTCATTTTTATTACGCTATTTAAACATTAATATAATAAAAAACTTTTAAGTATATCTATAGCTCATTTTCCCCTTCAAGGAATCCGCATTGTTATTTGATACTAACAAAATTTAGTATTAATTTTTTATAGGAAATAATGTCTTTTTCTGCTTTAATAACACAATCTTACCAAAGCATCAAGTTCAACAGAAAATATTAAAGAAACATGTCTAAAATTCATTTAAATCGTATTTTTAAAGCAGAGATTCCCAACCTCATCTTTGTGGGCCTTATGACACCCATGGAACGATTCGTATGTGTCCATTACTATTCAACACAGAGACAGAATTTTTCATAAACATTGATTAGAAGTGTGAATTATTTTTGACAGTTAGAATTTAACTTTTTTTGAATTGTGTGCTGGGTTTATGAAATATGATCGTATGTATGAAAATTAAAAAACAATTTATTATTTTGAAACATTTTTGTTTATTATTTATTTAAAAATTATGAATATAAAATAAATGATTGGAAAATGAAAAGTTACGAAAGAAGACTGTCGAGTAAGAATAGGTGGTTTCGGCCACACTACCAATATTTTAGAATTTGCTCTAAAATATAAACAGGTTGAGGACCTCTGATTTAAAGTGTATCTAAACCTTGAATAGATACAGCTTCTCCTCAACTTTTTTTAAGCTAAAAATGACCTATTCTTTATTTATTCAACGTCTTAAATTTTCAAAATTATTTTAAAAAAACTATTTTTCTACATAACTTAATCGTATCTAAATTAGTTTCAAAATTACATATCTAAATATATGAGAAAAAGAATTTTAAACGACTTATAAATTTAGTTTTATTTTAAATATAAAATATTCTACAAGAGATTCAATATTCACAAAAATAAAAAAATCCGGCTGACATCTTCATTGTAACTATGGTCAAATTAAATTTTTAAAAACAATTCTAAAATATGCAGTCTAAGTTACTTGATATCTACATATATGTAGTGAATTTTCTCAGCTTCTTGTAGCAGATAAAAATTTCAAAAATGTAAAATTTAACATAAATTAACATTTAAACGAACACTAATATGCTTTTTACTTGATCAAAGTGCAATGTATAAATAGTAATTTTTTATCATGAAAAAATTTAATTTTATTTACTTAAAAAATATCAAAAAATGCTTAAATTAAGCATGAAAATATCCATCAAACAATATAAATATTGAACATTTATGTTTGTTCAACATATATTAATTTATAAGTTTTATATTAAAAATCGGGACTTGAAAATTATTTTTAAAATTTACTTTTTAGGGGCTCTTTTTATACACCAGTTTATTTATTTATGTTTTCTAAATAAAATTATACAATGAAAAATGTGTAGAAATTCTGAGTAATACTTTTCTGGTTTCCTTTTCAGATTCAATGAATTTATCAATAAGATAATTATACGCATATTTATTATAATTCTGTCACAAAAGACCCATATATATTACTTCAAACAAGTGTGGAATTTCATTTTGAAGCTTTTAAAGCTTGAACTTTTTAAGAAATTTTTTTAATTCTAACTCTATAAAATTTATTAAGTTTTTCTCATATATTTAAAAGTTTCATGAAAATCGTTTTTCTTTTTTAACTTCAATTCAACAACTTAACTTTATTTGCACTTCAGTAGTCAATGTTTCATTAATTTTACGATTTTGCAGTAGCAAAAAATGTTATTTTAAGCGCAAAAACATTGTGTTATTCGTACGTTTTCCCCTGAAATTTTAGTAATATATTTTTAAACTATCATTCAAAAAAATATAAGTTAAATTACAATTTTAAAATTTTTAAACAAATATTTATAACAAAGTAGACCAAATTAGTATAAAACAATTTATATGTTTAGTAAATCTTAAGCAACATTTACAGTCAAAAAACACAAGTAATAATACAAATATTTCCTTTTAATTTTCCAAAAATTTCATTGGCATTCCTCAAACCAGTACCAATATCAAAAAGATGAATGGTAACCTATCAAAGAATCTGAGAAAGCTTTATTGTATTTATTATGTAAATAATGTTAATAATGGGTTAGGAGAAGATTGATAGTTTCCAGTTAAATGTCTCTTCTGCTCGCTTTCTTTCCTTGTTTTTTTTTTATTGTCAACCATAATTAAAACTAAAGATCCTAATATTTGTTATTTTATTCATGGTTATAGTATTATATGAAATTGTACTTACAATAATGTCAACAAATGTTTCAAATGATAAAAATACGCCCCAGCAAACAAAAATCATAACTCTACACTACTTCGGATATGCTATATACATATTTAGAAACTTAGCGCTGCGCCCAGTTTCAGGAATACCTGGTTGAAATAAAAGAGCACTAAAACGAAATGATGTTAAAGGAGGTCTTACTGTATATGTATGTACATCTAGGTTCAAGCAAATCTTTTATTATATGATGTATATGTTCTTAGAAAACGACGTATTGTATGAAACCTTGTGGCATGAAATCCAGAGTCAATACAAAAAGAACTACGTTTCAAAAATTTATTGAAAGCAAAAATTCACTTAATTTAACACGTAACAATTTTTATTAAAAATACAAATGTATGTACGACACAAAATAAAACGAAGAATATTGTTCAAATTTAACACAATTTTAATCGAAATTTTCCCTCTCTTAGATTAATATCGTCTACACAAAAGGTGGTTAAACTTTTACTCCTTACTTACTCAGTAAAAAGTAGTTCACCAACGACTATAATTATGCCATAAACTGTTAGTTTAAAAAATGTTTTGGTTGGTTCACAAATTTCCATCATGAACATTGAAGTCTAGTTCAAGGTCATACTTAAAAGTGTTATTATATTTTCAAGTATATTTACATTATCAAACAAAAAATTTAAGTTAAAGCAAATTGCTTAATTTGAGCTTAGCGGGCTACTTTTAGAGCTTTTGTGGTCGACGTGTTGGCTACCCTTGGTGTACACTTTTAAATTTTTGTTTCTTATTTAAAATTCTTGTATATTCACTTTTGATTAAACTAATAGCTTTGTATTGATTTTGAATGTTATTTATTTTTGACAACTTTTGATAATTTTATTAGTGAAAATCAAATTTTAAATTAAGCTTTATGATTCTTTGTTTGATATAAAAGTTTAAGGAATTTTATTTCATATTTTTTTAACTGACGTCTTATTAGGTGTCAAAAATATAATAAATAATGACAAGAAAAAATATTATTTTTATTTTTTTAACTTTTTTGCTCATTTTTACACTAATTAATTTATCTAAAAGTCTCCCAGTACAATATTAAATTATTTTTTCAAACTAAAAAGCCTATATTGGAAAAATTTTTCATAATTCAACTTCACAAAAATAATTTATTGTCACTTTTTTCGATATTTCGATATTTCATAAAAAATATTTATATATAAAGAAATAATTGTTGAAACGAAGATTCATTTTTCAACAAGAAACTTTAAATGTTGTAATTAATTATTTAATAGAACCATGTTTTGATTATTTTTTCAATTTAATTAGTAATAGGCTCCAAGAGTATAATTTAAATGCTAATAATAGAAAAAAGTCTTTTGTTAAAATACGTTGAAGCTTCTTGATTTAAAGTCATTAATATTTTATAAAAGTCATTGAATTAATTTAAAATTTAAACAACTTTTAATTCGAAATTTTCGGCGTAAAGTGGAAAATTTGGGAATGAAATCATTGCTATTTTTATTAAAAAAATATAGAAATTAGAGTTAAATTTTGATAATTTATCTACTGTCAGTGTTATTATCTAAAGATTAGAATCCGGTTTTTCTTTTTTTAACCACTTTTTATTCAAATTAAGAACGAGAAAAAATTTTAATCAAATTTTTTTACGGAGAATCTAATTTTATAAATTTATGACACCGTTTTTTTATTTCGGCTAATTCATAATTTTAGAAATAAGATATATTCACACAAAATGTTATAATAATAAATCTATGAAAATTTCATTTCGAACTTTGAAAATAAAAATTAACGAACCATGCACAAATTTGCATGTTCATAAATCAGTAAATTTTAAATGGTTTCGCTTACGTACATTTTCAAAGTGTGTGTTTGCAATGAAACACTGAAGGAAACGTTTAAAATGTTAACAGTCACATCCGATAGCCGTAAACGGTCGCGATCATGACTGAATTTTCCGAAACGCCGAAACGCACAAATAAAGGCACCCGAAACTAACTCGTGTCGTTTCATCTCTAAAGTTGCGCAAAATAATCTCAGTCCAACTATCTACTCTTTATTGCGATCCTTTTCGAAAACAGTCTTACATACACAACAGAACGTATCTCTGTTCGCTTAATGCCCTTTTAGCCTAATTTATGTCACTGTCGTTACATTTGACGACCAAGTCTTCCAGCCGAACACGATCATTTTCTCACAGAAAACTGCGAAAAATTTCGCTGAAATTTTCAATCACTAATATTAAATCTTGGAGTGGTCCATGTCTAAAGTAGAATTATAATTTGTACCGTATACTGTCATTTGACGATTGTGCAATTTTTTCACGTACCCAAAATGATGAATTAACTTTTTTAATAACAAAATTACATTTTTTATTATTTTACATTACGGAAACTTGTCAAAAAGTCAAGTCGAGTATTTTAATTTGAAGTGTTGTATAGAAGGTATCTTTTAAGACAAGTCAACAATTGTATCTGATTTTTTTAATAAAAAAATTGATGACAAAAACACATGACTACTCACACTATTTTTACAGATAGCCTAAATAGGCAACGATTTCATGAAAACAACTTTTTACACGTCGGATTAATATAAACATATAATCGAGAATATAGTCTTTTTTACCACTTATCAAAAATACAATTCGAATTTAAACAGTCATATTTCTAATGTGTTTACAATTCAAAACTTATTTACACAAAGTAGCATTGTTTTTAATTAATTTTAAATTACCTAAAATTACATTTTACATAATTCACTTAATATGAATAAATACAATAAAATCAACACAGTAATTATCAAAAAGTACACCATTCACGTTTAACAAAAAATCAATTAAACAATTAGCAACATAAAGATAATTATTTTATTCGCTTATTGATTACTTTAAAAAAAAACCTTGAAGAATAAGTATCGTTTTTCATGTACTAATAGTTATTACAAGAGCAATGGAGTCTAATAATAAAAAATTGAAGTTGGCAAATACTTTTTGTGTACTTAAAGAATGAAGTACATATAACTGCACATTAAAATATGTTAATTAAAACTAGATATTTATTTTTCCTAAATAGGTGATTTTCACATCAGATTTAAGCTCTTAAATCCAAAACTGTTCACAACTAACACTAAAAAAGTTTATTATTTATTATATACGCTTATATAATAAAATAATATCAGAGTTACACCAAATGTTAAAAGTTAATTTGTTTGTTAATTAAAAAATAATAGTACAATTAAAAAAACTTTTTAAATTGACATTAAATTTTGTAATAAAAATGCAAATCTAAACACTTTTATCAATTAATTATAGTATTAAGATGTTATTTTTTATACATAATATTTAATATAGTATTTTTAGGTTGAGAATACTGGTTTAATATATATGCACAAGAAGCGATCGTTGCACCCGTTTCAGCCGCAACCCACTAAAACAAATCTAGATAAAGTATCAAATGTTCTGGAAACATCGACTAAAAAACATACTGTTTGCGTTTAGAAATTCCAATCTTCATTTGAAAATATGTAGAAAGTTCAAATTGACTATAAACTGAGCGTTCCGACACAAAGAATGAATTAACAGTCCATTGAAATTAAAAGTCGTTTCCCTCGCGTATCTTATGGTACATGATTTTAGTTTAGCCTTTACGCTAAACGCTGACGTCTATCAATTATGCTAATTCCGGTTAGCTGATTGACGTCTTGGGCTACTTTAATAGCCGTATAATCCGAAAGTGTTCCGGAGGAGTCGGAGGACACCTCAACATTCAGGGGGGAAATCGACTGAACTGTCCACAAGTGACTAGAACTCTAAGAAGTTCTTAGCAGTCTCACTAACTGTGGATCGCTTAAAATGTGAGATTGTCGGTTACGATCAGTACCCCAGGCACTGCTTTATTTTTATTCAGTCGACTCCCTTAACAAATAACCGCGGATGATTCCAGAATTTCTACGAGACAATTTTGGGACACAATCTCACGTGATGAGCTTGCTTGCGGTTGATTGTGTTCCTTGCTAATTGTATCGTTGTTGATTTTAGTATGACATATGAGTGGAATTGAATCATGAATGATTAACAAGGAGATACAGGTACTAGCTAGATTTAATAAATACGACCTTGCTTCACGTGTAGAGCTTGCTCGCGGTTGGCTCGGTTGTATATTGTTATGATGGGGGCTCACGTACCTTGCTTTTTCCTCCTTAACAATTCACATGAATTGTAATTAATAATTAGTTGAGGGGCATTGCGTCGTGTTTAGTAGTACACAATACCGCCGTAGATGTGAGCTTACTCGCGGTTGACGGTGTTGTTTACTGCATCGGTGCGGCTTCATTCCCTTCACTTGACAATTGTCTATTTCTTTGCTTTACTATTTAATGTAGTGGCTTGATAAATAGTTGTTAATGATTATGTGTAACCAATAATACCCGACTTCGCCTCACGTGTAGAGCTTGCTCGCGATTGGTCTGTCGCTTGTTATTTCATTTTGGTTATACATAATTAACGCCATTTATATAATGGTGTTTATGCGGGTAGTGTTGTCTTTAAAAATATTGGTTCGATTGCCGTCCGATGGCACTACTGACTATTTGCACAGACTCGTTCAATCTACCGTTAAGCTATATTGGGTAGTACGCTATGCCATCGTACGGGTGAGCTTGTTCGCGGTTGACGGTGTAGTTTACTACAGAAATATGGTTGCGCAGATTGTAAATAAATACGTACAATTTTGTACTTATTGAACGGATCTTATCGACCTTTGGTCATGTGTGGTGGTAATACTCCTAATCGTACGTGTCGAGCTTGCTTGCGGTTGGTTAGGATGCCTATTATACTCATAGGACAAAAAGGGTCATGTAAGATAACCGTTCGAATTCATGTACAAGCATACTTTTGGTCGTTTAATCGGGTGTACGTGCCATTGTACGTGTCAAACTTGCTTGCGGTTGATGGAAACGTCATTTAGCCGATTAAATTCAAATATATGCAAATGTACATCGCATGTTCCTGATTCCGATGCCTGCTATTCGTAAATTCATGCTGAAAGGGAGATCTGCGGTGCATTAATCTTAAACCCGAGAAACAAGATACGATTTAATGTTCCTGAGATGTTTGGACACAGAAACGCTTCCCGTTAGGGTATTATTAGTCAATTTAGTTAATAGAACAAATGCAGATGATCACGCCACGTTAATTTTTAATATTAAATTTCTTTTATTATCATTCTGATTCTTCAATAAATTTGTTAACCAGTAACCAATGATGTTTCGACCCTTGTTATGAGTTTTGAACTGGAGTCTGCGCACAAATCAAAAGAGCTTGAACGGACCACTTTGTA
>AGDA01042577.1:0-11051 GCA_000281935.1 Mengenilla moldrzyki | reverse complement strand
CCGTTTAGCGCAGAAAAGCCGTAAGTGAAAGAGAAACGAATGCCCTCTCTCTCTATAAAGAGGGAAAATCAAACTTTGAAAATAGCGGTAAAGCAAGTAAACGAGTTTGAAGATAGAAGAAGAAACATTTAGATCCTAAAATTCAAGCCTCTTCTTTCTTGTGACTTCGTTTTATGTTAAGAGAACAATCCAGAATTCTTCTTTTGTCGGAAGAGAAATTGGTGAGATCTAGGACTGGGAAGACCGTAGCTAGGTTGCTGAGAGTGGGTTTATAAAAGTAATGCTCAAAAACTTTCTGAGCAGCTGTTCTTGAATCTTGAAAAGTGACCGGTTCAGAACAGGAATAAACTGGGCAGGCTATTGTCAAGAAACACAATCAGGCTTTTGCTTGAATTTGTTAAATACAAGCAATTGCTCTAGTGAACCATCGCACATTCGTTGAATGAATGAAATAAGTGGACAAAACTAAATGTAAACATTTTTATTGTGTTAAATGAATTATAAATAAAGAATATATATTAAGAAATAAATTAAGGTAGAGAAAAATAACTTAATTAACATATATGATAACTTATAGTGCTTTAAATCAATTATATTAATTTAAAAAGAACATTTTTTATGGAAATTTCAATTCCAACAATTTTAAATGCTATGGGCAGTTCAACACCTTACTATCCTTGTTTCTTAACCTCTATTTTTTTAAAAAAAAATGTTGAAACAAACAGTGATTGGAAGCTTTTTTTGACAAAAAGAACGCTTCTGATCTTGATTTTCACGAGATGAATTTAAAAGTTTTATGATCTTTTTTGATTATTTAATTCGTCTATTTAACCAATTTTTATTATTCCTTACGAATCTATTATAATACCTTATTGATTTTATCCATCTTCTATAATAAATATATAAATGAAGAAAATGCAAAACTTTATAATTTCTTTATTTATCAATTGAAAAGGCTCATGAATAGTGAAATAACTTTTTATAGTGTATTATTTTTCCATATGGATACTTGAATACCATTTATTCAATAAATGAATGTAAAGTAATTCGATTTGAACTGTGATGTCATTTTAGGGATAAAGCGGTAAGTTGCTGTAAATAAATGGATGACATTATTGCAGAGCATAGATCAATAAACAAACTGATAATAAAAACCCAATACCTTTTTGCCCTTTTTTAGAAAATTACTTTTTAATAATTACATACTTTAAATATGTGTGTGGTGTTATACGGTCACTCTACAATAATAGCAACTCATCCATTATTTGAAAAAATGTAATATTTTACCAATAAAAGTATTAAGCATAATTCATTAACATTCAAATTTTAATGAAACTTAAAAAAAACTAATTTTAAAGCACTTATGAATATTAATGATGTTTATGCGAAAACAATGATATATTTTTTTATTATATTATGGATATTTGGTGATTCATTGATTATAGAGTACTTGGTCATAAAAAAATAATAAAAATGACAGATAATTTCTTGACTTTTGTCCAATATTTAACGCACTGTGCTTCGACTTACCAGAAGTACAATAAGCTATTCGACTGCAAAGCTAGAGTGTTAACTATGCCTAGCAAGCATGGCTTACTATTTTTTTTTCTGTTTTAATCATGTCTGTGATCGCTTTTAGTTGAAAACTATTTGCTAACTGTATAGTCGGCACATTCAGTTTGGCGAATAAAGAGGAAAGAATCAAATCTATGGAGCAAAAAATATATTGGTGACAGTGCTTACATATTTTTATGATTACTATTTTGAGATTTTTCTTTATAAATGTATAATAAAAAGTAAATTACTTCAATTGTGCAAAAAAGTTTCTAATACCTTCCAAATAATGTGCACTTGAGAAAAATGACTATGCTAAATTTATATTAGAAGTTTGGAAACTTCTTTCCTTTTACTATTGAACATGCCATAGAGAAGCTCTCTTTTAGTGTTATTTACGACACTCTTATGACGTTCTTAATTATCTTGGATATTACATGTCCTTAGAAACGTTACAGTAAAGGTTATAACAGCTGCGAAACATGTTTGAAATTAAAACAGAAGACCATTGTTCCTGTTTTATTTGAACACACAATGTGACTTTTTTAAAGTATATTTTTTTATAATAGGAACAATTGCGAAGAATGCGTCCGTATTATTCATACAGGAACCAGAGTAATCAATTAACAGATACGGTTAGAGCTCGGCGTAATTTAGAAAAGGAAAAGGTGCATGCAATTTGGCTAAATGAAGCTACTGAGCTTCTGCGCAATTTGTATAAGGCTAAATGTAGTGGCGATGTTGCGGCCGCTTATGAGATCGCCTTCTTTGCAAAACACTTTGTCGACAACAAGCCAAGACAACTGTTGACAGAAAAAGGATTTCTACTTCAGGAAATTTATGACCTCTTCTGTGCTTCTATTTTAGCCACTTTTTTCTTAACTGAAAATCATTTGCTCAATGAAATTCGAATTTTATTAATGTTTGGTTTTAACGTGCCCGATTTGGAGCCGAAAAGTGATCCTGTTGTGCAGTCATATAGGAATCTAAAAACCATCGTAAACAATAACAAGTTTGTGAATTTTAAATTAGAAGTTCTGGGATGACAGTCCATGGAATAATAACACAAAAATTTCATATCAAAATTTTTCAGTGAACTCTGCATATTTTGAATCTGTTTTGCTAATAACCCGTATTAGGGTTGTTTTCAAAAACGTCAACCCATAGAATAATAGTATAGAAGTCTCCCTCCAATGTAGCTCTCTGAACACAGTTATTGAAAATATGAGCTAAAAGTTCATATACGCAAGCACAAATACTCATTTTTGTATCTAGATACATTACAGCACTGGTTATAAATAAGTAACTGAGAACAAAAACCAACAAAGTGATATTACTTTTCGTACATTTTTTGCATGCATGGTAAGGTAAATATCATCAAAAGATTTTACAAGTAAAGCCACATAAGAAGAACGTAATTCTTCATACTATACTAGAAGGTTCAACAAAATTTACTCAACTATTCGTCGTGTTCAGGCTTCGATAGTGGAAAAGTTTATACGACAAATTTCAGACCAAGTTATCATCCATGAATACAATGTTGTATTTGATAAATTACACGTGGTTGAAAAGTGGATATACAAACTAAAATCCAGATTCTTTTTTAGTGTCTACACAGTTTTCATTTGATGTTTTTATTGAAGATAAATGCAATGTGTGTAATGATCAAAAAGCTACTAAATGTGTTTTATGTAAAAAAATACTATGCTTCAAGGATTTCTTTTAGTGTTTTACAAAATTTTAATTCTTTAAAAAAGTCAAAAAAATTTCAAACGATTTTAAAACCTATAAAACTTATAATTACGCGTTGATATTATTTAGGACATTTCAAACAAAATATTTGAATAAATCATCCTGCGAACCAAATGTGAGGAATTTCAGATCGATATCACCATGTTATCACTGTGATATTACCCACTGTTAGGCTTCACATGTACGAGATTTGATCTTTTAAATCACTATGATGTCAATGTGAGGCCGAACGATTGGTAAAAAAATTTGAAGTTTTTATTTCAGCGATCAAATTTTAAAGGTTTTTTTAAGAAAGATCTTTTAATGACCTTAGATTTGAACTTAAGTATTATTGATGTCATCAAATAACATCAGTAGTGATGTTACTTAGCTCAGAATAAAGCGTGCAGACTATTAAGTTTCAATACAGTCGTTAAATTGATTTATTTATGGTCGCAAAAAATATTACATCATTTAACGTGGTCCTAATTGGAAAAGTTTTCTTATAATATCAATTTTTCTAATTTTTATTGAAAAAAATAAATGTTGTTTCATTGATTTTTAGAAATAATGTGCTGATATTGGAAAAAAAGTTAAAAAGATCGAAATCGATTAGCGAGAAGGTATGGTGTTCATACCATTTGTGTGGGCTGTACTTTGAAAAACGTAAATTAGGACAAGCTCAGCTTTATGGACGTAAAGCCTTTGAGTTTAGCAAAAGATTAAACGAAATACCGTGGATTATAATAAGCTGTTTTACATTAAGCAGAGCCTTTGTTTACCGACAAAATACACAGGAAGCCAATGCTATATTGATGGAAGCAATAAGTCGTTCAAAAATGTTACGTGAGGATACTCTGGTTTCGTTTTTTAAAAAAGTAATTCTTATTGGCTACTGTAAAATTTGATCGCCGCTATTAATAATGGTTTAAATTAACTTTAATATTTTAAAGCACTTATGATTGTAAAGTCGTCACTAATATGGCTTTCCAAATTGGGAGGGGTCCGTCAGATTTGTTTATATTTTATAAATTTAACATGAGCCTCTCTTGTGACCAAAAGCTGCTTTTGATTGCTGTATAGTTAAAGATGCCGTAAAGACACGAGTTATAATACTCATGGTGTAGGCTTTAACGAATAGGTTTCCCAGTTGTTTATAGAGCTTTATAACTTATTAACAAATACCATCATTGCTAACCAATCTTTCTAATCAGAAAAAGGTCCAGCTAAATCCAATTATTAAATTGACAATCAGCACTGATATGATCAGACTAAGAGTTGTTTGGTGTGACGCATTCAAATGACATTATAGCAAATTGCAATTAGATTCTCTCTAAGCCTTTTTTGTACATATATAAGTTAGCGAGGCTCGTATAGCCTAATGGTCCTCGTTCGAATTTCGCTGACACATCATAACGATTTTTCCCGTTTGTCGTAACAGCTGAAAATGCTATTGATATCAACTTTTCAGTAACGTTGCAAAGTTATAAATTATTATTCAAATTTCATACACACAGAGAAATGTATTTTTTTCGAATAGAGGTGAGCACATAGGATTCGTTCCGTGGGCACCATAGTGCCCGTAGGTAAGTGGTTGAAAGCCTCTGTGGTAACATATGTTTTGCAACACAATTCGATCTTTTAAAAGTTCAATTATAATAATAGCGTATAGTAATAAATTAATGATTCACGAAATGTTTACAGTTATTTTCTTAAATAAAACTTATTTAGTGTCTTGATATCATCGAGCGACTGAATTTTAAGGAGCTGCTGCGACCGCAAACTAGTGATCGCGAAACAGAAATTCTGCGCTTGGTTTACGATGTCGAGCTTCGGAATAAGTTCGAAGTTTTGTTCCGACAAATTCGCGAAAAACCAGATCGCGTCCAATTGCAACTGAAACCGGGGGTTGGATCGGCTTCAAGACCTAGAACGAGAATGAAGCGCAAAAGTCGTCGTGATAAGCAATCGACTATGATGAGTCTGTCATTACTGCCACACGCGGCTACTATTAAGTGATTACTATCTTTGCGACACATGCCTTGAATCGGTACTTCCATTTTGTTCTTAATAATATTATTAAATTTTCATTTGCTGACTTTATTCTTATTAAAAACTAAAGAGTATAGCTGTTGTCTTCCATTGTTAAAAACATATATTTCCTCTTGATGTTTTTCTTTGGAAGAAATAAAACTTTTTAGCGTTCAATATAGAAAACTGTAAATGAAAATGCTATAGTTAAGATATAAAATTTAAGACAAAAAAGAAAAGAAACAAAAATGAATAAGGGAAAAAGACTTCCAAGTCCTGAGACCACGCTCAGTAGCAAAAGGATTTCCTTTGCCAATTAAACTTTGTGGATCGAGAGAAATGCAGCATTTACTTAAAAGTCCCTTTCTTCACGTGGAAAATTAGTGAGCTTCAGTATTTCGTTTAAGAAGATTTACAGCCGACTTGTTGGAGTGTTGTGGCTGCAGTGGTATTTTGCGGCTATCCAAAAAAAAACTGCTTAGTGTTCAATAAGCGAACACCATTCAGTGGACAGTTCAGTTTTAACTTTTGGTATCATGAATTCTCTACTGGAGCTTGGTTTAGTAATAGCTTAATATTAAATAGCTGGAATACTCGCTAATAAAATGATGTAAGTCCTGATTTGTTTTACATAATTTTCTGCACAAACCAAGTACAGTTTAACTGTTTTTGAACAGTTAGAGTAGTTCTTAAGTATAGAATCGAATTACCAAACTGTTCCCTGTTTTGACGGGAATTTAATTTTTATGACATTTTTTGATGTCACAGTTTTATATTTCTCTACTTTGTGGTCTATATTTAGCAAGTCGTAGAAAAACAAGCAAATTTCATTGGTTAGCGTTTCTCTACAGAATAAAATCTTACGTTCTAAGCAATCTTTTTGTAACATCGTAAAAAATTACAATGTAAAGTACACATTAGTTTAAAGTGACCAGATTTTTATTGAGATAAAGTGGGACAAATGAAACAATTTAGTTTTATAAATTTTATTCTTAACTTCATATGCACATAATTCTTTTTTTACACGAGTTTGATTTAATAAAAGTTAAAAGGATAAAATTTCTCTTTTTACACGAATTATTTTGTTTTAAACGTGGGCCTAATATACATGGACTGCGCATTTAAAAACTTTTTAATTTTTACACATTCTACTTCAGAGAGCCCAAACGCTAAATTGACGTATAAGCGGTTGATAGCGGTTTTGTTAAATTTGTTTAATATTTAATTTTTCATTTTATTTTAGAAATTACTACATAGAATCAGCTTAGACATTATTTGTCTTTGCTATTTTAGTTCTACAATTTTTAATATTAAAATAATATTTAATTCTATTTTAAAAGTTTAAATTTTTATTACGCATTGAAACGTTACTAATGGAAATACGCTCTCCGATAGAAAAGCTGAAAATTTCTAAAAATAATAATGTAATAAAATCGCAGTCTATATATATAAAGGCTATTGGTTTTATCACGATTTTTAATATTCTAGGAAAATTTACCTGTATTAAGCCGGGACATAACAACAATGATTGAATAAAAACTTATTTGAATGACAGTATTTGAACACTTGGCCATTATTTTATTTTGGATGCTTCTTTTTTTAAATATGTAAAAAATATGATTATAAAATAAAAATAAGTATATAAAAAGTTAAAATGTTACTAGTGAAAACTATATATGGCTTTTGGTCCTCGCTCAATGTTTTTTTCATTATTTATCATAAAGTTAACCATGAATTTAATTTAATCGAAAATTTTCTTTGCAAAAGAGGGAAATGTCAGTAATCCCTAACGCATTTTTAATTTTTTTGCGATTTTAACCAAACAAGAAAACTGATTTCCATAAGTTTTGGTCTTAGCTAATCAGTAGCTACAACCGATGAGAATTTTATTGATTTAACTGTCTATGTATATGTATATGTATATGAAACATGTGCTCTTTCAATACTCATTACTTTGTGGCTTATGAATTATATCAAACCAATTTTTGATAAATTTTATACAAACCTTTGTTAATTAGCTACGTAAAGCTTCATTGAATCGGATTTGCGGGGCATTTTTAAAATGAAATTAGCATAGGAAGTACATTAAAATGTGCTACAATTTATTTTCATTTTTTTAAAAAAAAGTATTAATGTATATAGAGTATCCGATGGCATTCCTTTAAATTAATGATTTTGGCTGAAATCGTCAAAAAAGTGTAAAAATGAGTTGGTGATTATCCACATTTCCCTCTTTCGCAAAGAGAGTTATGAGTTAAAAACTTATGAGTTAAAAACTTATGTCTTAAAAAACTACTAATCATACTTGGCTCATATAATAACCCGAACTTTCGAATTGATTGTTTGATCGATTGATATTCTGGAAACTTGAATTTCGATCTGGAACTCGATACGACTCAATTGATTTTACAAAATATTTCTTCTATTAATCTTTCTTTATTTTATTTATGCTTATCAAATCATAAGAACATAGTCCCCAAAAATTTAAAAGTCAAGTCCTTTTATACATAAAATTTTTTACCTAAACACATTGTTTTAGAGCTCGGAATCAATAGACCTCTTATGCTAATTTTTATGATCACTAGAAAGTCTATTGATACCTTACATATTGTGCTTCCTTATTGCAGTATATGCAAAGGGTCCATACGTATTTGCGTTAATTATTCAATAAGAAAATTTTACGGTTTCCTTATTTTTTCCTTTTTTTTGACATTCTATATTGCTCATCAATAAGGAAATTTTATAATTTCCTTATTTTCCTTGTTCTTTATAATAAAAATATGCATTTTTTATTTTCCTTGACGTTATACATTACACTCAATAATAAAAAAATAAAATAAAAATCTGTGGGCCCAAAACCATAAACAATTTTTACCGGTAGCTTTGCACAAATTGTTTTCGGTCATCACAAATTTTTGCACAAAAGTAAGTTTTGTACGCGCAGCTCTAAAAAAATTAGAGGGAACACTGGATACAGATTACCCTTACACTTGTATCAATTCAGACTCTAACGATAGCGTGGTGGGGATTAGTATTTGTTGATTGTACTTTATAAATAATTTTTTAAATTTGTATTATTTTGACGTTTTGACCAGTATCAATGCTTTGTGTCACCATCAAAAACATTAATATTGCTATGTGGAATATTTTTGAACAGTTTTTTTTTAACAAACATGAATTGATTCTCGTGCGCGGTAAATTATTTTTTCTGTGCGACTTTCCAAACTAACAATAAAATAACTGCGCGGCCGCACCCCCGTGTGGCTTAAAGGGAACACTGCTTAAAACTTATGTATATATTAGTTGAAGAAGTAGAAAAAATCTATTTCATTACATTCTAATTATATTGGAAACTTTTTAGAACTTTTTTAGAATGAATTGATAAAGACAAATAGTCACTCATGATTCTGAAAACTGATTCATTCTTATATCTTCAACAGAACTACTTTTAGAGAATATTTGCTATTTTTTCAGTCCTAGTCCACAAACTCTTATTTTTGTTTCTTAATATATATGCCTAAAGATATTGATTGAGAACACGTGAATATTTTCGAAGACAAATTTTTATGCTATCGACACAACTTTATTTCGCATTCTATTCTTAAAGTTTACAATCGAACGGTTTTTAAACTAACAAAAACTACTACAGGCAAACTTTTCACAAGGAAATTTAACAAAGCGTTACAAAAAAAATAAATGAAGAAAACGAAATAATGTTCTTTCTGCGAATTGCAATTCTTAAGTGTTCGACTTTTTGCTAGATATAAAAGTTAGAACGACTTCTTCCACAGAATCTTTATAATGAAATGAATATTTATTTAGCAAATAATGAAAAACTTACAAATTTAACGTCAAGTTTGAAGAATTGTTACGAATCAGAATAATATTAATTTTTTTCCTTGAATCCATTTTAAATAAATGCTGGAACAATATGACTATAGACATATATTTAAATTTTCTAAAGTTAATAAAGTAAAAAATATCATACTTTGGTTTAAGTTAAATTTGGTAAATATGTTATAAAGCCAGTACTAAATAAATTATATCAGTGTTGCTTAAATATTCAGCTATTTCCCAGAAGTAAGAACCACGATTCATACCTTTTATTTTATTAATTATGATGTCAGCAATTATTAAATAATTAAGGCGGTCCAAAGCTTCATTATAACAGTCCAAGATTTCTTTCAAATAATTTGGATATTTTACCATAATTTCTTCAGTTGTAAAGTTCATCTTAATTTTCTTATTTCGTATGTTCTTAACTATATGCGATTGTTTCATCAGTAAAAAGTCAGGGTATATATTTTTGTTGATGTCAAGCGCTTCGTCCCAAATCCTTGAAAGAAACTCGTTTTTTTCAACGAAATTTGGTTTAGAGCCGTGATCGGAGTTTAACTTAATCTCAAGCAAAGTTAAAAATTTAACTATAACATTGCCTTTATGCATAAAGCCAAAATGTAAGTAGCTTAAATGCGGATCATACATAAACTTAAAAGATGCACCATTTTTAATAAAAAATATAATCATTTCACGATTTCCTAACAAAATGGAATGGGACAAAACAGTCCCGCTTTCAAAACTAACATTGGGATCAGCTCCATTATTTAACAATAATTTCACTAAGCCTATGTTATTCTTCTTGATCGCAGCACCTAGAGCTGTGTAGCTTTTGTTGGTTACCAAATTAACATCAGTTTCATGCAATAATAACAGATTAATGGTTTCCAAGTTATTTTTCAAGATAGCATCTATCAGTGGTGTATGACCAAGGAAGTCTGTGGTATTAGGATTAGCTTTATGTTGAAGCAAAATTTTAATAGCATTCAACTTGTTTTCTAAAACAGCTACATGCAGGGCGGTACGATTACAATCATTCTGAATATTACAATCAGCCCTTTTTTGCAATAATAATTTTATTATATCGATATGCTCAGAAATTGCAGCAATATGTAAAGGGGTTGAACCATTTGCAATTGTTAATATTAAATCGACATTTTTATCAATTAAAATAATTGTCATGTACAACAGATTTTTTCTAACAGCTATATGTAATGGAGTATCGAATGATCCGTTCCTTAGGTTCCAATTGATATACTTATGTTTGAGACTTTTAACAATGTTAGTGCAATTTGAAGCTACTAAAAGATGTATTATTGCATTTCGGCTACCTTGAAAATTAAACAAGTAATTCGGATTAAATCCATTACGTTTCCATTTATTGTACAATGTCGGATGGCACTTTTCAATGCATCCCTTTAATTCTTCCATTACATTCCATTCATTAAAATCTCGACTGCCATCAAAATATTTTAAAAGCGGTAGCCAGGTTGAACATTCCATTAACGGATCTGTGAAATGTATAAATAATGCTATTAACATTTTGAATTTTAATTTTTAGCTAAGGATGACAGAAACGTCGATTTTACTTTGAGCAAAAAATGCTTTGAAAATCTAAATTTAAGTTGATATTCTTGTCTGTACGCTTATAAATTAATTCAAATTTTGAATTTCAAATCACTTGATGCCAGTTTTTCTACAACCAAATTTTCCAAATTGCGATAAAGCTATCGCAGTAATTTATACAGAGGTGTCGTTAATTTTACTCCGTTGTCATCACAGAACAACGCGTGGCGTGCTGCGCAGCTAACATAGAATGAGAGCTCAGATGGGAAATATTTTCCGTATTGCTACAATTACGTATACGTAAGCATGACGTATACGCGCATTGAAAAAAT
>AGDA01042521.1:0-20602 GCA_000281935.1 Mengenilla moldrzyki | reverse complement strand
AAAAACGCCAGGTAAATGTTAGTTGTATACCTGAGCTGAATTATTATTTTTGGTTCTTTGTGTGTGCCTTGATAGTTAGTCAAGAATTATAAATTTGCTTTTTTTGAAAAAAGCCGGGGAGGTAGATAAGGTTTTTTTGAAACGAGAAAAGCTCATGATGAGATCCGGAGAAGAGCTGCAGCTTTTTCTTTCTTGTTTCTCGCATCTGAACAGATTTTTTGGGTGAGTGCTGTCTATACAACATTCTTCGACTTCGACTTCGACTTCGAATCATACGATGAGGGTTCTTTTTTACAGCCAATGTGGCCGTGTACGATCCGTTTTCCGTACAAATAGAAAAGAATTTTCGAAGCTTTTTCTTCACTTTAATTTTCCCTAGAAAGCTTTAAGATATACACGTTCTAGTATAGAAAAATGCAGTTGGTCTTCTTATATCTTGATTCCGTTTATAGAAAGACTACAGGTATCTTCTATATATTGCTTTATACGTAAAAACTTGTTATTTTAAGATTTTCCTTTCATGGGTGTTTTTTTTTTTAAAAAGTCCTAATAAAATTTGAATCTCCTATGAACTTGAAATCAATGTTTAATGCTTTAAAAACGCTAAAACGTAGTCAATAAATAGCCAACCATTCTAAATAATTGTAATACAGATATCTAAACTTGTTTTGTTTTTTAATACAGATGCGTGAAACTCAACTAATAAGATTTTGAAAATTTTCATTTACTGCTTACCACTTAAATTAATACAAAACTAAAGTTTGAAAAAATAAACTCATATTTGAATATTTTTTATGTTTTTAATAAAGTTATTTCAACAAAAAAAAACCTAATTATTGAAATTTACACTGAGAGAAAACTTTAGCTATAACAGATAAAAATTTTGTTAATTTAGCAAAACGTTTTGCTATATTTTGGATATACAAAAATTTTGCTAATTTAGAAAAATATTTATGGTAATTAATAAAATTTTTTCTAATTTTTCTAAGAAATTTTACACAGCACATTAAATTTATTTTGTCCTATTTCAATAAAAGTTTTTCTTAGTGTAGTATTCATTAGAAGTGCATTTACAAAAAGACATTAAATTTTCCCGTTATCAAAACAATTTAAACATTGATTTTAAGGATCAAAATGCACAAAGTTAAGTAGAAACTTTCTAAATTGAAAATACTTTGTAATGTTTAGTAATGTAAAAGAGTTGATATTTTATTTTCAGTGTATAACTACTACGATTGATAACAATTTTTTTTTCATACTTTATCAAATTTGTATGTTAAGCTCATGCTTATTGCTAATATAACAATTATTAATGTTTGTTTCCCTTTAAACAAAGCATTACTTTTAATTTAAGGAGTAATGAGAAAATTCTTTTTGTGATTTCTTATTTACGAAAAAAGTGCGAATCTGTCCATGACTTTTAATTACAACATAATCACTTTTATTATATGAATTAATTTCTCAATTATTATTACTTTTATGTTTTCGATTGTGTGAGTGTATGAAAATTTCACAATGAAAAAGTTTAGCATTTTTCAAGGTGCCAAAACTTTTCTTTTTCGTTTTTATTTTGTCTTGATTTTTTAACATTTTGATATTCGGCAATGGGGTCAATGTTAAAATATGTAAACGCTTGAATATTGAAAATAAAAATTATTTTCTCCACGTTCTTTGATACAACACATTCATAATTTTATAATTCGTAATTTATGTCTGATTGTTATTATTACGCTCTGTTAAATGTCCAGAAATTTTTTGTACAAAAATAATGGTTGGTCGAGTAGGCCGGAGTATTCAGCCAACCATTACTATAAGTACCCTTAACATTGAAATAACTGCTTATGCAATACACTAAAATTTCAAAGCTGACTTTCATTTTCACTTTCAGTCTAACTCTCTCTCGTTCTGTTTCTAATTTCTCGTAAATCTATTACGCAAAAAGGAAATTTCTGTTGGTTATTCAGAAGAAAGATTCTTTCATCTTTTTCAAGTTTATTAAGATAAAGCGATTGGGAAAATATTATCAATTTTATTTTACGAAAAAATACTTTCTCCTGAAAATTATACGGTCGTTTTGTTATTGCAACATTCAAGGTTAACGTTACCTTTATGGAAATGTTTAAGACAATGAATTTTAATACAAAGAGACTGATTACTTTGTAATTGTTCCGAGTGAAAAATAAAAAAGCGGTTAAAAAATAGAAATTTCGAGGAAACAGTTCAGGAATCGCAATGGCTTTAAGTATAGTGAACAAATGTGTACACTGTGTACACTGTGTACACATTATTACGCTATGCACCGTGTGACAAATTTGAAATCGATCGGCAAAAGAACGGACCGCGTTCGTGTTTCAGACACACGTTTTTGCTCCGCCGAGGTTCAAAGCTCTTTTACGTGCTGTTCGGTGTCGCTGCGGTCGCGTTATCGTCGTTGCCGTCGACGATTCCGCCAACGCCGCCAGTATCGTCGAGGAGTGGTGTCATGCGCTATTTCTACCCTTTATTGCAATAATTTCAATGAGTGATAAGAAATAAAAAAAACTGGGGTTGTTGTACTCTCTAAGTCTAATGTTTCAAAACAGGGGGTTCGTTTTTTGCACGCACAACACTCTTTTTATGAAATTTATTTTTGTTGTACGCGCATTCGGTGCAATAAAAAATTGCAAAGTTCACTTTTAAAAGTTATTTTTAATGAGAACTCGTTCGCGTAATAATGTTTTATTCGTTTGCGAAAACAATTACGTTTTCGCAACTTGATGAAATTACGTAGAAATTCAAAGGTAATATTGCATTTTTAAGGGTTTTTATTTTACTTTCGGCCAAATTCTCATTTCTATTGCTTGTTATGTGCTATTATTTTAGGGGTGCTAAACTTCATTCAATTTCACTTGTTTTATTCTACTCCCGGCTTTCATGAAATTACCGTTTTTTTTTCTAGGGTCGATTTTTTAATTTTAATATAGAAACACGCCAAACGTTTTTTTAGCTTCGGACCTTTTGGTAATTTATACTTAAATTCATTAATTTCGTTCATCTTATCGTATTTTTTCTTCGTTATTCAGCATAAAAAAATAAGGTTATCAGTAAAGAAAGGAGAACAAAATATAATATTCCTTTTTCAGATTTATTATTATTATTATTAGTATTATATGTTTTAAAAAAGTCATGAAACTGGGAATTCTTTGAACTCAGAAAAACGAAAAAAATATTAATCAATATATAATTTTTTGTTGTGAGTACTTAAAGTTTATTGGCTCTTCAATAATTATAGTACTTTATTGCAGAAAACATTAAGGAAGAAATGATCTTAACGTCTTTATAGCTCTATACAGTGAGCTCAGTTTTCAATTTGTTCGCAGCTTAATATTATTTACGTTTAGTTCATGGTATTTTTTAAACGTTGAAGAGTAATCAAAAGATGTCACTTCGTTATTGTTTTCGTTTCTATTGCGATAATACTCTTGTACATTTGTAACGTGTAGTGTATGTAGTGTATGTAGTGTGTATAGTGTGTTATAAAAGGTCATAAAAATCATTCTTTTTGTAAAGAAAAACGGTCATTAACTTTAAGGAAAAAAGAAATTGATTAAGTTCGAAACGAGTAAAAAATAAGAATTCTTAATAAGTTTCTTTTTGATTTCCAGTGAAAAATCAAGAGAGAAAAGAAAGCTTATATTTTTAAAATTCAACAAGAGAAAAATCAGTATGTGTCGAATTATTTTCGGAAACTTTTAAAAATAGAGAGCCGGCAACGATCGAAACGAACAATGCTCTCTGTATGTTTGACGCGAAATTTTTAATCGATTTCAATTTCGTAGCCAAAATAGTAGACTATGAATATGAATGCCAGGGAAAACTTTTATGTTTCGTAAAAATAAACTGAGAAATAAATAATCGTTCTTCTTATTCGAGAGCTCTTCGTTCGATTTACGTCAAGAAGTCCAATAATAAAGATGTGGGTAGCGAGAAATCGATTTCAAATGAAAATCCATTAGAAATTCGCCAATGTACTAATAAAACGAAATGATTATTTCTTTTTAAATTAAAAATAAAGGTATAAGAGTGGAATTCGCGGAAATTCCATACGAAATTCGTGCAGTCGTGCAATCAGTTTGAGCGGACGTAGAGGGCCTTTGGACTTACGTGAAATTTGTACGGTGCGACGTGCGTTCAAGGAAGCGACGTTGCCGTCGAATAGCAATTGTAACTCGAATAATATTAGTGGCAGTAGTTTAGTTAAATTAGAAGAAAACGGCAGTTTTAGCGGAAACGGCGGCGGTAACGTTGCGCTTGGCGGTCTGATAGTCGGTGATCAGCAGCAGCAACAACAACAACAGCAGCAGCAGCAACAACAACAGCAGCAAGTAGCGGTAGCCGTAACGCAATCTCTTTTCCAACAGCAGCAAGTTCAACAGCTACTCGCGTCCACGTTTACGGGAACGACGCCGACAGCAACGGTGGCTGCAGCCGGAGGCACGTACGAGAGCCGAAGAACACTTAGATCGTCCATACGTGGCATGAATATGGGCCAGAAAGTGTCTGGAAGTGCAAAAACCGTTCATCATCATCACCATCATCGGAACAATAATAACAATAATAATAACGATGTCGTGCAGCCATACAAGCCAGTGATACCGCGCGAATTGGCGCAGGAGTATGCGCGGCCAACTAGACTGGATATTTTACTTGACATGCCGGCCGCAATGCGTGAAACGCAACATAAGTATGCGTGGAACGGTGAAGACCGGTCTTTGAATATTTTCGTCAAGGAGGACGACTCGCTGACGTTCCATCGACACCCGGTTGCTCAGTCGACCGACTGTATTCGTGGCAAGACCGGCTTCACCAAAGGCCTGCATGTGTGGGAAGTGTTTTGGTCGACGCGACAGCGCGGCACGCATGCTGTTGTCGGCGTGGCTACAATCGAGTCTCCGCTTCATTCGGTCGGCTATCAGAGCCTTGTCGGCAGCACAGAGCATTCATGGGGCTGGGATTTGGGTCGTAATAAGCTTTATCATAATTCCAAAAGTAATCCAAACGGAACCGTGTACCCGGCATTGTTAAAGCCGGATGAAACTTTCATCGTTCCTGATAAGTTTCTGGTCGTGCTCGACATGGACGAAGGCACGTTGAGTTTCGTTGTTGATGGCCAGTATTTGGGCGTTGCTTTTCGCGGCCTCAAGGGAAAACGCCTTTATCCTATTGTTAGTGCCGTTTGGGGTCATTGCGAAATCACAATGACTTATATTGGCGGTCTTGATCGTAAGTATCATTATTTTTTCCATGGTTTCGCCTCTTTTCATTTTACTAATATCTTAATTACTAGAGAACAAGTTGATTGCTTTTTTATTAGTTACCAATTAGTTTCATAAACAATTTATGTTCTTAATTCACGTAACTTTTTTTTATATAATACTTGGCTTTTGTTAACAGTAAATATTAAATAAATATGCTGCCTTTTTTAAAAATAGATTTTCTTTTCTTAAGTTTGCATGCTTGTAATGCTTCTTTTTTCTGTTATATGTGAACAATATTTTTATATAAAGTACAAACGAAATATTTTTTAAAAAAAGAATGTGAAAGTTTTTTTGCCGGCAGAATAATAAAGAAAGGATCAAGTTTGTGTTGAGAGTGGTTGCAAAAATTTGAAAGTTTAGGAATTTTTATATGTTGAAACGAAAGTTTCAGAAGGATTTTCATTAATTTTTTTTATTATAAAATTTGTCACTTCTTTAATTTTATTAATTTAATAATAATTTGTTTTCTTTTTTTTTAGCTGAACCATTACCCTTAATGGATTTGTGTCGAAGAGTAATCAGACAGTCGATCGGAAAAGATCGTTTGGAAGAAAAACTTTCACAGTTAACTTTACCACAAGCAATAAAAACATATTTATTATATCAGAAATGATTTTTTTTATAAAAAATAATATTTTTTTTCTAAAAATTTGATTTGCTATTTATATTTTTTTGTTCATAAAAAGAAATTACCCTTTTTTATTTATTTATTTTTTTTGAAATAATGTGTATGATAATTTTTCTTTTTATGATCAATAACAACAATGTTTTTTGTATCATATGTTATAATTTTTTTCATTTTTATATAAAAGAAAAAAATTTGATAGTAAGTAAATTGTTTTTTGTCTAATAAAGAAAATGGACAAATTACTATCGAAAACCGTTAGTTTTTAACTTAAATATGTGACGTATGAATGTCGTCACATCAGCTGATTAATTTTTGTAACTTTGTCTTAGTCTGTGATTAAATCAAGAAATGATGCAAATTCGTAAATTTTCAACAAATTTCTCATTGAGGAATGCCATACAAAATATTACTGTGATTGGTGGTGGCTTGATGGGCTCCGGCATCGCTCAAGTAAGTACAGATTATTTACGAGAAAATTGAAATTTAACACACATATGACATGTCTCTGGATAAAGATACAATACATTTAAATTCGCTTATATAACCAGTTATATTTATTCCATTAATACAAAATAATGGGATAGAATAAATGGTCTCAGCAATAACGTTGAATTTAAGGTTGCAGCTCAAGCAGGCTGTTGCGTTAATTTAGTTGAAGTGAATGGCGATCTGTTAAAAAAAGCTGAAAAAATGATCGAAACAAACGTAACACGTATTTCGAAAAAAGTGCTTAAAGATAAAACTGCTGAGGAAGCTGCCAAGTTTGTTCGAAGCACGTTAGCCAATATTCATGGGACAACAGAATTAACACGCGCTGTTAACGATTCAGATCTTGTTATTGAAGCAATAGTCGAAAACATTGACATAAAACATAAATTATTTAAGGAATTGGACCAGGTAAGTGTTTAATTGCTATAGAACGATTCCTATGTGCTATAACATGTTTATAAACATTAATGCTACAAAAAAATTTTGTAACAATGTCTTAAAATATGGTTTATATGTTGTAATAATGTTGAAAACATTTTATTGTTAAAACGGTTGAAAAATTTTTTAAATTTTTTAACATTGTTTTTTAACATGTTTTTGGGCTTGTTCTTATGTTGTATCATTATTTTATAACAATTTTTTAAATAATATTTTTATCATTTTTTATACCATATACTTAAAACATGCTTGTAAACATGTTAAATGAATATTATCTTGCAACATATTTTTGAAAATATTGTTAATATTCTCTACGATATTTTGATTACTATTTTCATATTGTCATTTATGTTTTACAATATTTTATAAATGCTGTTTTATAAATTGCTTAAAGAGTTTTAAATCAATTTTTTAAAATTTATTGCTGCGCATGTTGCAGGAATTCGATACTGATTAATTTTATTATAATTATGATTTTGTGATATTTTACACTTTATAGTGCAATACAAAGTGACTGTTTTTCTAAATTAACTTTTTTTATTTAAATGCATTTAACACATTTGTATCTGGCACTTTTTTCAAACCTATTCCTGAATAGAAAAACAAACGAAAATCTACAGTCGAATATCGCATATTTCTAAATATAAGTTCAATATTGAATAAAAAGTGTTGTAAAGGAGTTCTGCAACTAATAATATCATTCAAAACATTAGAAATAACAAATTTACAAAATCATTTTAATATGAAAAAAACTTTTATAAATATGTTTTGGTACATAGGGGTGTCGCTTACATGAACATAGTAATCCTATGTGAAAAATTATATCTATTATAAATTATGAATATAAGAAAATACATTATGAAAAAATGAGAAGTTATAAAAGATCTTTGTCCATTAAAAATAGGTGGTATCGCTACCTTATCGATATTTTATAATGTGCTCTAGAGTAGAAAAAGGTTGGGAACCTCTGTTTAAAACTAAAATACTATTCTACTATTTTCTTATTTTGAAATCGTCAAATGCGATTTTGTAGTTGCGGATTTTCATAATTAACTTCAAGTGGTTTTATGAATCAGACAGATACAAAGAAAACATTTAATTATTTTTGAAGTCATTAAATAAAAAATAAAAATTTTGTTCAAGCATGCGCAAGCCGTCACTCATAACTTTTGTATTGATAAAACAATTTATTTTGCAGTGATTAGTTGATTGTTAGTAGGTCTATATTTCCTCGTTAAATATTTTTTTGAATAGAAATTGCCAATGTTCCGTTCAAGATTATAGTCAAAGGAACGAAATATAATATAAAATCCATTCACATTTTTATTTTTCTTAAGCTTTTTAGTCGAGTTTAAAACTAATGATAATTTAATTTGTGATATTTTCAAAATTAAATTTTCTATTTTAAATGAATCATTAATACTACAATAATTAAGACGTATATTTTAAGCTGTTTTACAAATTGCGAATTTTTATATGGCAAAAAAAATTTTACATCACAATTTTTTTTTTTCAAAAAAAAGACATAATTAATTGGCATTATAAATAAAAAAGGCACTTTTTAATTTGTTATTATATTAACAATAAAATATTGTAACGCGCATGCTTGTTACGTTTATTTGGTGGGAGAAAACAAGCGTTTTATATACAATTTTTTTATTGAACATTACGTTTTTACAATTTTAAATATTTATTCAAATTGCAACAAAAATATATTATTGGCATTAAATATCGATGTCATCTGAATCCATTTGCGCATACTCCATTTTTGTACAGTTTTTTGGATTCGGGTGGGCAGACTGGTCAGCATTGTAACATCATTGGAACAATTTTAATATGACACGCTTCAAAATTGCGTACCTGGTTCGAACATTTTATGTTGTGGGACCGCCATCTTGTCTTTTCTGTTTTTGAATATCCAGATCATATAACTGAACCGGATGTTACCAAGTAGGCTTCCGAGCGTCATTACCATTATGGAGATAAACTCTGCCAATTGAGGTGTTTAGTCTCATACTCCATATTGATGCTCGTAAAAGGCCAACAGGGCTTATCAGCGTCAATTAAGACTTACTATGAAGCCAAACAGGGCCATCCGGGGCCAATCAAGGCTCTCCAGGGCCAAACGGGGCTCCAGATGGGCCATCAAGGCTTCAGAGGGGCGAGTTATGACTCCAAATACGTCTAAATGACTTTAGACGGACTATCGGGGCTCTAAACAAGCTTACAAAGCCTGTCATTTGAGATCTGTAAGGGGCCAACGGGGCTCATCAAGAGCTCTATAGGACTGGCGGAGAGCCAGTAGAGCTCTCCAGGTCCAAACGGGGCTCCAGATGTCATGAACCAAACGAGGCCAAACGGGACTCTAAATAAGCTAGACCAGGCTCCGGGCTAAAACGCCCAAGCTCTTAACGGGCCATCGGAGCTCCAAAACAAATTTACAAAGCGTATTAAGTCATTTCAGACCTGTAAGGAGCTAACGGGGCTCATCAAGAACTATATAGGACTTGCAGGGAGCCATTGGGGCTCTTTAGGATCAAACGGGGCTTTACGAGTCAATGAACCAAATAGGGCTCTAGATAAGCCAGAGTAGGCTCCGGGATAAAACGCCCAAGCTCTTAACGGGCCATTGGGGCTCCAAACAAGTCAACAAGACTTGTAAGGCTTTTGAACCACCTGGGGACTCGGGAAGGGCCATCGAGGCTCATCAAGAGCTATATAGGACTTGTAGGGAGCCATTGGGGCTCTCCAGGGTCAAACGGGGCTCCACGAGGTCATAAACCAAGCGGGGCCAAACGGGGCTCTAGATAAGTCAGAGTAAGCTCCGGGATAAAACGCCTAAGCACTCAACGGCCCATTGGGGCTCTAAAGAGTTCAACGAGGCTCGGAAATATTTGGTGATTCAAAACAAGTCACCATTTCTTGAGTTCCTCGGGTTTTTATTCCAACTTTAGATTTAAAATTATCGGAATAGAGCTCTACAAGGAACTCAAAAAAATACGAAATTTCGGGTCATTTATACCGAAAATTTTGGTAAATTTCGGACCCGAAATTATACAAAGAAAGTTCTATGCGTCATTTTTTCATCAAAAAACAACGCTCGAGAACTTTCTTCCCTCGCGTAATTAAACGCAGTGTTTTATTATTATTTATTTATTTTTGTCTTAATGAGCTCTTTTTTTGTGAGCTCTCTTTTTTTTTATTTAAGTTTATTAGTTGACAAACGTTCGTTTGCCACAATATTGAAACCAAATGTATTAACTGACGTCAACACTAAAATAGTTTCAGAACGTTTGATTATTGAATGCTTGTTTAAATATTAGTAAATTGCATTTACAAAGGTTAGACCAGAGGTTCCCTATTTTTTTCGGTTTTCGGCTTCCTAAATTATCGCTTTTTCCGTGGCTCTCTCATATATAAGATTTTTTCCCCAAATTTCTAACTTTTTTGAAAAATAGGAAAGCTTTCTTTTTTTAAAAGTAATTATCAATTTAACAGCGAAATCTTAAACACATACTTACTATTTTCCTTGGGATAATATGAAATGTCTAATTTTAACTGTTTCGGTAATATCTATATTAAGGCTGAAAAATTACCGAATTGTTTAATTAAATATTTCGCTATGCCTTAATAATGGCATCGCAGCTCCTACAGGTAGCCCCGACGCACATTTTGGAAATCACTGGGTTAGACTATGTTACAGTTTAAAAATCTTATTTTACTCGATTTTATAGTATATAAGAAAAACATTAATAATAATATCAAATTGAATATAATATTTCAGTTTAAGTTTTTTTGTTATATGAAGAAAAGTTTAATAAAAAAGTCTTTAGTTTAGGATTTTGTTTGAAGTTATGTAATTGAATTGTTTAATAAATAGCTTGCTCCTGAGAAAACAATTTTTGCTTCGAATACATCCTCCTTACCAATAATGGAAATAGCATCAGTGACTAAACGAAAGGATCGTTTCGGTGGGTTGCACTTTTTCAATCCTGTTCCCGTTATGAAATTAGTTGAAGTGATTCGTACAAAAGACACTTCCGATGAAACCTATTCAAAATTGCTCAACTTTGGCAAGGCTGTGGGAAAAGTTTGTGTTACATGTAAGGACACACCGGGTTTTGTGGTCAACCGTCTATTGGTTCCGTACATTGCTGAAGCTATAAGAATGTACGAAAGAGGTAAACAGCTTGTATTCGTGCTTCAGTGTATGTTCTTATGTATTATTGTAGGTGATGCTTCCGCTCGTGACATAGACACTGCAATGAAATTAGGAGCCGGATATCCAATGGGACCTATTGAATTAGCCGATTACGTTGGTCTTGACACGGTTCAATCTATTATGAATGGATGGGCGAAACAATTTCCTGATAATCCTCTATTCAAACCGTGTGATTCGGTTCGAAAATTAGTTGAAGCCGGCAAACTCGGGGTTAAAAGCGGTGAAGGGTTTTACACTTATAATAAGTAACAGACTATAGATAACATCCCATGGAATGTGTTAATTTTCAATAAAAGAAAATCATGTTTAAATTTATAATATTTTCTTAATTTATAGCGAAAATTTTAATTATTTTTCAATAAAATGTTAAGTGATAATGAAGTCATTAATTTAAATGATTTACAACCATACAATTATCAAGTAGCGGGCCATCAATACAATTTAAGTGATGATAAAATTGGAAGTAAACGCTTTTTTATCCTTTTGGAATGAAAAAAAAATTATTCAATATTATTAGACATTTTAAGGTACAAGGAGTCAATTTTAAAACCTATTATAAAAAAATCATGCGGTGAAAGAGAAATCGACTTTTATAAAACAGTAAACTCTAATGAGACTTCCGATTCCTTGTTATTGGAATTGAAGCGCTTCATACCTGCTTTTTATGGTGTTAAAAATGTCAGAATTAGTACACATCAAAGTTTGCAATGTATCATGCTGGAAAATTTAACAAAAGATATGAAAGAACCTTGCGTTTTAGATGTGAAAATTGGACGAAGAACATGGGATTTATTAGCGGATGAAAGTAAAATTTCTCATGAAAAAGTACGTATCTCTAAAGTTTATGTTCTATATATTTTGTTAAAATTATTTTCAGCTTTATTTTTGTTTATAAATTTAAATTTCAAAAATTGAGTCTACATTATCTAGTACAATTGTGACATGTTCAAAATTTTTTCATACGCCGCGGCGCTTATCTTTTGCATAAAATTTAAAAACTTAAAGCATTTATAGTAATTTCCTCGATTTTCACGGTATTTGTTTTGCATTATCATTTATCAGTATCATACTGATGAGTAAACTATTAAAGTCTCATTCAAAGTTATTGAACATTCTTTTCTAAAACTTCAGTCGCATATATTAAGGATGTGCCATTGTTTACCTTTTGTATATTGGGCTTTACCAATATCAGCCATCTACTTTATATGACTTGTATCTCCTTTTAAAAGATTTTTCCAAAAACATATCTACCGTGTAAATCGAAGGATAAGTGTAGTTTAAAATATCATAGAAATATATATTGTTGTATTTTCTTCAATTAGTGTAATTAATTTTTTAAAAAAAAGACTAGCCTCCATTTTTAATATCAAGTGGGAAGGATTCAATTACCTCAAAATACAAATTTCATAAAAATGATGAATTTTTATCCTCGTCAGCTCAATTTTAAAATTACGAATTGGAATATTGTTTTTATTATAAAAATATTTAAAAAAAAACATTTTTACAGAGCAAATACGCAGAATGTAAGAATGCATTTGCTTTTTTTATTGCTGGCTTCCATGTAATTGATATAAGTACTAATAAAATAATTGAGTTTTCAAAACAAGATGCTAAAATGTTAACAAAAGAAGACCTACCGAAAGGTAATTCATTTTTTTATACGATCCAATTTGATCAATTAATGAAAGTTATTAGATCCTGTTATTTTTCTTAGGCTTTATTGAATCATATGACTATAAATCATTTTTTACTACAATTCTCCAAAGTATTATCTTTGAAAAGGTTTAAAAACTTGCTACTTATTTGTTTAAACAATTAATTTCATGTGTAATTTTTTTTAACTCATTAACTCTAGAATTTAGTTTCATAAGATTAATATAGGATATGGAATTTAAAAAGCCATTTATATGCATGCTGATCGCAAGTCAAATGATCCTATTAAATATTTCACAAAGAATTAGAAATGATTACATTTTTGTTTATCAAAAAAATAAACAATTTGTTTCTGAACGTTTTATTTATACTAAAATAACACATGTGTACACGTCGAATGCACTTAACTAATTAGTTAATCAAAAGCTGTTATTTTTACTAATTAATATAAGAAGAGACAAATTTATTTATTAAAAAAAACCCAAATTCGTACTTAAGATATTTAAACTAAAGTTCAGTACAAAATATTAAACCATAGTATAATACAATTTTAATACCTAATTTTTAAATTTACTAGATTGAGAAAAAGTATGCATGCAATAACAAATATACGTGAATGAAATTCAGCGATTATATTTTTCAAGAAATAAAAAAATACGTGAGATTTTTTTATAAAAAAAAATCATTTTTTAAATATAAATATTTGAATTTTTATATATTAAAATGATATGAAAATATTTCTTGTTTTTCTGAGTGCGTTCGGAAATTCCGATTGGAGTTGAAAAAGTGTAGAATTTTCAAATTTAGTGTTCAAATTGATATTATTCTTACAAATTTGAATAGAAAAAAAATGTTTCTACTCAAATTGGAATTTTCAGTTATAGCAATTTCTAAAAAAAGTTGATATTGAAATTATTGCACTTTCAATGTGTTTTTGTCACTTCATGAAAAAAAAAAGTTTCCATTTAGTACATAAACTGTGCACCTTTAATATTGAAGTTAATTAATTAATTCAATTGTAAAATAATGAATGAAAAATTAATAAAAAAAAATTAAAACGAAGCAAAGAAAACAACTGTTTAACTGTTATTCAACAACGAAATAATTGGTAACAACAGTTAAAGATTTGTTTGATAAATGATGTTGGTTTTGCTTGGAAAACTAAATAAATAGATCAACTCTGGATGTTATATTAAAAAAGTTAATAACTTAATCTCTTGAAAATAGTGCATTCTAAGTTGTACATATAACTACGGTCACAAATAGTATACAGTTTTTTTCTTCCATAGACGTGTCTAAGTGAATAAGGGCCTTTTGAAAAAAAATCAGCAACTGACACTTGGAAAAGTTTCTTTGTTAGACTGACAAACGTAAAAAACTTTTACTTTAAGGTTGCATAAATGGTTATTTATTCTTGTTCTTGGAAAACTTAATAAACGTATGTCCTCTATAATTGTCATTAAAAAGAAAATTTTTGAGAGTAAAATTTTTCGTTGAACACCCGGTATAGTGTTTGTGTGTTGGCTCAAACTCGGCATGGATGTGTTTTATCCTTATTCGTAATTTGTTTTTGTCATTGCACTGATAAATTAGAATTAAGATGCAATGAATAAAATTTCTTTCACAATACACAGACTACAGCGTTCAATATTCCTATAAGCGAAAAATAATGCCAATTTTTAATGGATCGTTAAAACATTAGTTTAGAAATTCTTTATCAAATATTTTTTTTAGTTTTAAAAGTATTTTTTAACTGCGAAAATGATGCAAACAAAATTCTGTTAAAACAAACAGTTTCTAAATTAAAGGAAATTCTAAGATGGTTTCAGAAACAAAATCGATTTCTATTTTTCTCAAGTTCGTTGCTAATTATGTACGACGCATCTTGTTTAAGAAACAATAAATTCGACAGTTTCAATGAGATATCTACTGAAAATATTGTTTTAGTTAAAATGATTGATTTCGCACACACATTTCAGAATGATAAAGAGCACTGCTGTGATTCAAATTACATCGAAGGACTTCAAAATTTTGTAAAACTATTGGTCACATTTATAAATGAATAAGTATGATGATTGTGGTGATTAAATAAAAAAAAGTTTTTTAAACAATGTTATTCATTATTTGCTTTCAATTAGTTACATCATTAGATTTGGAAACCTAAGACGTTTTCAAAAATAGCACTCCGTGAAAAGTGCGGTTAGTAAGATATTTTGGTAAACTTACTTGGTATTGTATACAAGATAGAAGTTGAGTAATTTTGAGTAGCTATGACGTAATAGCATTGTTCAGAGTCCTGTTTTTGAAAACGCCTCTATAAATAACTATAGTTATTACAGAATAAAGCGCGGCGTACTGCGCAGCTAACATAGAATGAGAGCTCAGATGGGAAAATATTTTCCGCACTGCTGCAATTACGTATACGTAAGCGTGACGTATACGCATACCGAAAAAATGCATCAATTCTGCAGAGTGATAAATGCCAAAATGAAAAAATATATTTTTAAATTTTTTTTCTATTTATATATTTTTTTAATTATAAAAAAATATCAAAGAAAATTAAAAAATTAAAAATTATATTTTTATGGGTATTTTATTTCCTAATTGGTAGAACAGTATTTAAATATATGAAAATGCTATGTTCAACAGTGTCGTAGGTTCGATTCCGTAGAAGTGGAAAAAAATATAGAGCGAAGCGATAAAGAGGTAGCAACATTTTTTCTCTCTTTTGGAAAAACAAAAATACTGCAGTTTCGCAAAGGGGCCGCTAAACAAAGTCAACGACGGTTCTCATTCTATATGTTTGCAAACGCGCCTAACGCGCGCCTGCAAACGAATAGTTAAAGTTGTTCTATGGTGAAATATATAAGCTTTTCTCAGCCTGCAAACATATATTAGTTAGTGTTGTCAAGGTACATCTTACACAAAAATTCTTAAGTCGCAACATTAAGCATTTCATTTAAAAATGATATATTTTTAATAAAAATGTAAACATTTGTTTGGTTGAGCAATAATAATTAAATTTAATTTATTCTATTTACAGGCATTTAAAAAATAAAAATCTTATTCTATTAGTATGATCAAAGGGGATTTTGTTCTTAACCCTTTGTACTCCAGCTCATAAGTAACACTAGGAACCAGCAACTCCAGAGCTATATTAGTAAAAAGTGCATGCATTAATGTTAAAGAAAAATTAGGGAAATAAAGTATTATCGAGGATATTTATCTTAAATTTTAGTGGCGGGCCGAAACTGCAAATGTGTCACATACTTACCATTGTATAAACATAAAATGCAGATCACATGCATTGGAAAACAAACGTAAACGCTTTTGATTATCTAAGAAAAGCGCTGAGTGAGATAAACAAACGTGTCGCAAATGCGGCGACAACGGTGTGCAAAGGGTTAATATTAGTGTTTTAAAAATATATAATTCCTAATACAAAAAATTTAATCAGTAGCAGTTAAGTTAAATAATTTGTTTTTTAAATACGTAGAGTAATATAGGCTTAACAAGTATGATCGATCATGCGTTTATTAACACACTGGCATCTTCTGATGCGGTTTGTCGTCGTTCTAAATTCTTTTCTTGGTTATAGTTGACACGAATTACCTTGCGTTTAGTTTAGGGAGGCGATAATATTAAACGCTTTTTATAATTGATAACTCTTATCAAACAAGATTAAACAAAAAATTTAAAGAAGGTTTGTCATTGGAAACTGAGGATACAAATGAAAAAAAGGCCGGAACAAATTGGTTAATAATGTCACATAAAATTCATAAACAAATTGAACGTGTTTAGACTGTAATCTTGTTACTTAACAACTGTTTCTTGTTTTCAACGCGGAGTGATATCGTATTTTCCAAAGACGATAAAATTTTAGTTAACTATTTATTATTTTCACGAGAACAATTTTGATTAGTATCCTTCTTTGACAAGTATAAAAAATATAACAAATTTCTCTTTAAAAAATTGTATTAAATATCACGAAAAAATTGAAACATGTTGGTTTACAACAACAAAAATTTAATTAATACTTTTTTAACTTTAGCAGTGATTTGAACAATCAAAAACTGTGAATCAGACACTCTTATATTTAATTCTCACTTATAAGTCTTCAGCACATTTATAAAGCATATCTTTAGCTTACTAAACGACGTATTTCCAGATTCCAGTCTGTTGGTTTTGTTAGTAAATTAACCATTAATACAGCACCATTTTTACAATTCATTTTTAACGAAACATAAAGGAATGAAATAGCTCAGTTTAGATCGAATTTGCCTGTTTTAACCATATCTTTATAAATCATATCTTCATAAAATTCCTCTGTCACGGAAGCAAATCGACTCCAGTCATCTTTGTATGGCTTTACAAAATTCTAAAAGAAATCTGTGTTAGTAAAAAGTAAACACTTGTTGCTAATGCTTATGCACATAATACATATATTGCACTCGAATCAATCTCTAAATAAGTAAACATACAAAACGAAATCAGGTAGCAAGTTTCATTAATTTCAGTACTGAAATTTTAATGATGGAATATTTAATATTGTTTTAAAATTTACTTACTTTCACATAATCTACAATTTATTAGTTTATTATTATAACAAAAAAATAAAAAATATTTCGTGTACTTTTCTTTTCGTATAAAGTAATTATCTGAAATCAAATTGAAATTGATTAAATCCATTTAATTTGATTTTAGAACAGTTCATTTATTTCCAATTTACTCTTAAGAAGTTTACTAAACTTTTCTAAAATGACAGTAAAACAGTTTTTTTTTTAATATGAATGAAACGTTGCAATAACTATTGATTTCCTAGTTACTCAATATATTTTTTTCAATTTAAAGATTTTGAATTTCAGCTCATTTTCAAAATGAAAATCAACTTAATTTTGGCTTTAAATTACAATTAATGATATTTAAAATAATATACCTCTATATTTTATTACTTGTAGTTGATGATACTTAGAAAAATAATTTTGTATAATATGAAAATTGCAACTGCAATTTTATTGCAAAATGTAAAATAGTAATAATAAACACATTTATCTGCATGACAAATTTCCGAAACGAACTATTTTAAGCGCTTTGAATAACTTTATTTGATGCTGAAATCAATAAGTTCTTTTCAACCTGCCATACCTGTTTAGGCTGAGTAAGTAACGTTCGTAATATTTTTGTTATGCAGTTATAAACAGAAGTTTACATATTTTGGATGGAAATAAGTTATTTTTTCTATTACTCTTTATTCAAAAAAAAGAAAATTTTCGGCGTTTTTTTAAAAATTAATTTTAGTAATAACTCGATTTTCTTTTAAATCTTTTTCCTGAAATTTCAAAAATAAGTAAAAACAGGCTTTGTAGATTTTATTCAATTTTATTTTGGCAAAACTGATTCATTTGTTCAGGAAATAATAAATTTTGAAATCAAAAAAAACATTTTGTTTTCGTTCAAAAAATCTTACACTAGAAAACTAAAAATATTTGCTTTTATCATATGTTACTTGTCAGATTTCACAAAACACCACTCGTATCTTAGTCTTTTCTTGGCTATTTAAAAGTGCTATAACCAATATCTATTATATTTTCGATTTCTTTTAATACTGACCGATTTTTTTCTATGCTTTGCCTTTTTGTTATCTTTAAAATCAAAATTTAAAATTAACTGAAAAACTGAACGCACCCCTTTTTAACAGAATCGTTCCATTGAAATTATATTTAAAATCACAAAATATTTAACAACTAAGAGCTAAAAAAATAACTAATTGGCAAATTGATATGTATAATTGAAAATGTATTTAGATCTAAAATTGTTTACTTTACAAAGCACAAGAATTTAAAAAATTCCCAAGTTAGCTACAGTTTTTTTCCATAACTTCATTACGTTTTAATTCTCAATAAAACTCAAAGTGAATGCTTGTTTTTGCGCTAATAATTTTAATATAAATGTTATTAAGTGAATCACAAGTTAAACAGAAATAAATTTAAACATTTTATGAATATTAATTTTGTTTTGACTTTTTTTTAATGACTCGTTAAAGTGAGAAAAAATTAAAATAATTTTGTTTTTGAGAAGTTCTATATACCAAAACAAAAATTTTCAGAATTTTTACAAAACGTTACATACAGAAACAGTAATTATATTACTAGTCGATATATTAAACACTAAACGAAAATTCAAGTGAACTTTTTAGAAAATCATAAAATTTTTTATACCAATTAATATTTTAATTATAAAACAAGTTCAGTACAAATAACTCGTTTTTTTAATCATATAGTTTAAATATTTTTTACTTATTTCCGTTTTTAATTGTTAAAAAATGTATATTCCTGTCATTGATGCTATATTATTAAGTTATTTTTTTAATTATCTATGCCTGTAAAAATGCTTAAAAATTTAATATTCCTATAAAATAATACTTGATTCCAGTTTAACTTCATTATAAGAGAAAAAAAAATAGAAATCGTACTTCAGCAAGATCGTAGACATGTATTTTTCCTTCGCAATCGCCAACAGCTAATATCAAACCGGAACTTGACCAACTAACTTTATTTAAAGCCGTATTACCTTCAACGTATGTTGTGGCACAAGGAACCTCAGTCGTTGTATTCAAATTCCACACGTCAATACGACCAGAAGCATAAATCACAGAAAACATGGCCGGATGAATTGGTGACCAAGCAACATCCAAAACATAATCATCGTTGCTTTCGAATGTAAACAAAGGCCTTGACTCTTTAGTACTCCACAATTTAACAGTCCAGTCAAAGCTCGATGTGATAAAGAGATGCGAAAAATCGATATCACCACGTACCTTATTTAAATCAATACCAGTAACAGGTCCATGATGACCAGTAAACATTTCCGTAATTCCCTCTTTATCACCATGAAGACATCCTGTACATGCATATCCTTCTTCAGTACCAACAACGAAATTATTCGAATCATTGTTGCTGAAATCTAAACTAGTAACAGCAATCGGTTTATTTTTTTTAACAGTTAATTCCAATTTTTCTTGAGGTGTAGTAAACATGTCTAGCGACCAGGCACATAGCACACCATCAGTAGAAATAGTGATTAGATTATGCGCGTTGTGTGAACCAACCAGTTTCATGGCATAAATTGGATAAGTGTGTGCATTGGCACTGACTATGGTTCGATTAACAGGCGTTCGCTTTGGCACCCGATTATCCCAAATCACAACTGAACCCGAAAAATTCCCACCAATCACTAAATTCGGATGAAACATCGGAAATATTGCGCTTGTGACTGCAGACTGACAATAAAACGTATACTCTGGAGTATGCTTTTTTGAAAAGTTCATGTTCCATATTAAGCATATTCCATTTTCCGTATTACTATTAGAGGAATCTTTTTTATTTAAATAGCTTGCTAATTGCAATTCTGGAAAATGCGGAGACCAACTTAGCGATGAGATTGGTTTATTTTTTACAAGTTTTTCATCATAAAATAATCTGTTTAACGAAAATCTTGTTCTGGCTTTTTTTTCGCTATTGAAATATAATTATTATGTACATTACTTTTATTTTACCCTTTTAGGACATATCAACACACTTATATTTGAAGAAAATGAAATATATGAAAGTTTTTTTCACAATACCTTACATAATTATTGATAATTAAAAAATAAATTATATAATCTGAAATGAACATTCAACTCATTTGCAAGAACAACAAAATAAATTTAATTATTTTTGTATTAATGAAAATTTAAAAAAATTGAAACATGAAAATGAGAAAAATTTTTATGGGCGCACAAAGGAATCCAACTAAGGCTGCATTCACTAATTCAAGGGTTTTACACTTTTTGAGTAAAGCAAAATGGTGATCATTGTGCGTTCTGTGCTCTGA